>VCII01000306.1:0-235791 GCA_006030095.1 Triplophysa siluroides
TACGGTTCGCATATTGTTTACACCCCTACTGTTCTTTCTGTGTTCCTGATGGTGAAAAATTACATTTTTCAAAATGCCTCATTTTTCAGGTGTCTCGGTTAGTCAGGATTGGGGGTGCAAACCTTGAGGACTGTGTAAAAAATGTGATGAAAAGGTAAATGATACAGTGATACAGTTTTTTTCCTGTTGCTTTGGTAAATTTCTCAGATCACTTTTCTATATCAACTACCACTCTAATCAATTTAATTTAGTGCTTCCCAAACATCATAGGGGTAAGGCCCCCCAAAAACATAGCAAAAGCTCCTCGGCCCCCTACCTCTTTGTTAAAAGAAACATCTAGATTAATAGTATATAAATATATTTGTATATTAGATATATCTAATGAAGCAGATTGTCTCCTTGCACAAAATTATCAACATGTATTAACCAGTTTAAGAATTTCATGTGAATTTTGAGAATCACTATAAAAAAGTATATTTTTATATTCTGGTAAAAGTAAGATGATGTAAATATTCTTTACAAATATATTTAAAGGGATAGTTAACCCAAAAACTCCAATTTGCTGTTTATTTACTCACCCCCAGGATATGTAGGTGACATTTTTTTGAGTAGAACCATAAAGAAGATTGTTTGGTAAATCCACAGCCCTTTATGCTTCATATAATGGGAGTATATGGGGCCTGCCATTGTAAGAGTTCATAAAGCACATCATTCCAAAAGAAAGTGGCTCCTGGCGACATTTTGACGTCTTGTGAAGCGAATCGCTTGATATTTTCATAAATCTGAACATCATGTTTAATAATTATAGCCATACTGTGCAGCCTCAACACTCCCCCCAGAAAGACAAACGTATGTGGGCCACTTCAGGCAATGATGTGGCACTGCAGGTCTTCTTGTGGCCCGGACAAAGTGGACTTAAACCTTAAGTGTCCCACATGTAAAGTAGCAAATATGGCCCAAATATAGCAAGACAGATGTGGGCCTTTTTTGGCAAAGATGCTGTACTCACAGCAATTTGTAATCTAAATGTGAACCTAACATGGCCCATGTGGTAAATGGTGTATATGGCCCAAATATTAAAGAACAAATATGGGCCATCTTTGGCAAAAATGTGGCACACTTGACAAGGGCTTATCTTGGTAAAAACCAAATGTGGCCCTCTCTTGCTGCCACAAATGTGGCCCAGTTTTATTAAAACATATCAGGGCCAGTTTTGGCAAAAATGTGGCACAGGGAGTGCTGGCTCGTGTGGATTTGAGCCTAAAGTGGCCCACATGTAATGTTGCAAATGTAGCCCAGTTGTATTATAACGCATCCGGGCCAGTTTTGGCAAAGATGTGGCACAGGGAATGCTGGCTCATGTGGGTTTGAGCCAAAAGTGGTCCACATGAAAGGTTGCAAATGTAGCCCAGTTGTATAATAACGTCTGGGCCAGGTTTGGCAAAGATGTGGCACAGGGAGTGCTGGCTCATGTGGGTTTGAGCCTAAAGTGGCCCACATGAAACGTTGCAAATGTAGCCCAGTTGTATAATAACGTATCTGGCCCAGCTTTGGCAAATATGTGGCACAGGGAGTTCTGGCTCATGTGGATTTGAGCCTAAAGTGGCCCACATGAAACGTTGCAAATGTAGCCCAGTTGTATAATAACGTATCTGGGCCAGGTTTGGCAAAGATGTGGCACAGGGAGTGCTGGCTCATGTGGGTTTGAGCCTGAAGTGGCCCACATGTAAGGTTGCAAATGTAGCCCAGTTGAATAATAACGTATCTGGCCCAGCTTTGGCAAATATGTGGCACAGGGAGTGCTGGCTCATGTGGGTTTGAGCCTTAAGTGGCCCACATGTAAGGTTGCAAATGTAGCCCAGTTGTATAATAATGTATCTGGCCCAGCTTTGGCAAATATGTGGCACATGGAGTGCTGGCTCATGTGGGTTTGAGCCTTATGTGGCCCACATGTAATGTTGCAAATGTAGCCCAGTTGTATTATAACGCATCCGGGCCAGGTTTGGCAAAGATGTGGCAGAGGGAGTGCTGGCTCATGTGGGTTTGAGCTATAGTGGCCCAATTGTAATGTCCCAAATGTGTGACATCTGCTTCTTTGTAGAAGAAAGAGAAAAGGAGGAGCACTGCCAGAAACATGTTTGGAGGGTCGCACAGACCTCTGTGCAAAAAGAGTCCTAAACTTGTTTAAGGTTTTGCCAAAAGAGTGAAGGAATGGGTTTAGACCACTGGACATTTAGCAATGAGAATGGAGATGAGTGTTAGCAATTCAGAATAACTGTAAATGATCAGTGGGGTATTTTGAGCTGAATCTTCTGTCAGGTTCTGCCCTTTTAGTTTGTTTATTTTTTTTTGGGGTTGTTTTTGTTTTTACTGTTTGGGATTGTTCTTTCCCTTCACTTACTTCCCACATGGTTCCCAATTCAGCTACTCAGTGCTTTTTATTACTCATACCTGTTCCCCATTTGATTTTTCCCTCTATTTAAGCCACTGCTGTCCCGGTTCTCTGCGTGGCGCTGTATTTGTTTGTTTCTCGTGTCATGTGATGTGCCTTAAGTTGTTCTCTCCTTTGGTTCACAAAGCAGGAACTATTCACGGCATCTTTCCCCAGGGAGGTGAAAACTGAGAGAGCCGGATTTGGACTGTTTCTCCCGTACGATTTTTGTCTCTCCATTAAACTTATGGACTTTGACGTTTTTCTCGCCCTACTGAGAGAGCAGCTGGCTGTTTGACTGTGTGGCTGTACCCTGCCGCCTTGTTTGTTTTGATTGGTATTACCTCTTTGCTTTTTTGTTGAACAAACTCTAATTTACTTACCACTGCATCTGAGTCCTTTTAAAGACCGTGACATCTTGACAGACACATCCTGGACACACCTGAGACTATATTACATCTTGTAAAATATGTATAATATGAGCTCTTTAAATTTGCTTAAAATCTAAAAAAATCGTATAAAATAAAATTTGCAGTCACATTACTACAGTATGTTTCAGTGAAAATGGGATGGCTTAACAATAATTTTGTTTTTAAAAAATCAAAGTATATGTTGGTGGGGAAAGAGGAGTGAAATAGACAAATGAGAGGTAGACCAACAGTGGGGCTCTCTGGTACGAAAGGTCACAAATGTAGACATATTAGACATTTATCCAAAGCGACTTACACATGAAGAATCAATGGAAGCAATTAGAACAACATAGGGACAACAAAAAGCATAAGGGCAATAAAAGAAAACTAGTCTCATACAGTGTACAGAAATAAGTTTTTTTTTTTTTTTTGAAAGAATAGAAAAGAAATAGAAGTCAGAAATGATCAGTCAGGTGTTGACTGAAGAGATGTGTTTTCAGACGCTTCTTAAAGATGGCTACAGAATCTGCTGATCTTGTAGCAGCGGGCAGGTCATTCCATAAATGTGGGACCGATCCCGAGAAGTACATGAGAGAGATTTTTTAGAGATTGATGGAACTACAAGACGTTGTTCGTTTCCAGAGCGTAGGGATCTGGCGGGTATATAAGTCTGCATTAGCGAGTGAAGGTAAGGGGGTCCCAAATCAGTGGTGGTCTTGTAGGCCAGGAGTAGAGTCTTGAGTTTGATGCGAGCGACTATAGGAGGCAAAGTAACTTCGTGAAGAGAGGAGTGATGTGCGCTCTTTTCGGTTAATTGAAGACCATTCTTGCCGTTGCATTCTGGATCATTTGTAGAGGTTTTGTTTCGCAAGCATGAAGTCTACCCTGTAGAGTATTGCAGTAGTCCAGTCTGGACAGAACAAGAGCCTGGATAAGGACTTTGCGTAGCATGCTCGGATACGAAAGGTCTAATTTTCCAAGTATTGTAGAAGATGAATCTACAGGATCGGGTGGTGCTGGCAACCTGATCAGTGAAGTTAAGCTGATCATCGATCACAACTCCCAGGTTTCTGGCCGTTCAGGAGAGATGTGATGGTTGATGAGCCCAGTTGAATGGATAAATTGTGATGAAACTTTGTGTTGTCCGGGATTACAAGCAGTTCTGTTTTAGCAAGGTTCAAGGTTGACCATGTTGAAAACATTGCTCATTCTTTCTTCACAAAGGGTGCAAACAAAATCTGGATCACTCAACCATTGCACCAACAGCATTTTTGTCAAAACAACATTAACAAGATTAGCCTTCATATGATATTTGAACCACACATTCCAGTACAGTACAATGTACACATGCCATCTACTGACATGTAAATAAACATGACATGTACTGATGTAAATAAAGTAAAAATAATTTGTTTTTATTCTATAATAACATATTTGTTACTATGTTTTATGTGAAAAAATATTTAAACTTAAAAAGCTTAAAAATAAAAGTTCATAATTTATGTAATGCTCCCTGTTGATAGTGTTTTTAGGGCAGTGTTTTATAAATAATATGTATATTTTCTGAATGAAAATTGTTGACAGTGTTATGTTGGTTTATTTTAAAACATATATGAAATATTTTGTTGGTCTGAAAGAGTTTTGGAGGTGAAATTAAATGGTTTGGCCAAGTTAATGGTCGACTGTGTGAAGAGTTTTGAAAATGTGGCTTAATGTATTAAACAATATGTACGGCTCCTTTAAATTTAAACGTAGCCGAGGAAATGGTTCGCAAGACAAAAACCAGATGATTCAGCTGTAGAGAGGAAGATCGTTGGAATCTGCAAAAAGACAAGGTACGCTTAAAATGATGGCTTAATACCAGTTGAAATACATACAAATATAATTTTGGGATAGTCTACACGTAATGTAAAGCGCTTCTTATAAATATGACATACACGTGTTTCATTATTGTACGTTTACATATGATTTGCAGCGCTGAGCATTATAACCAATAGCAAACGTTTCTGTTAAACTGTACGAATGCCATGTCCAATCAGAGGTGTTTGATTTGGCACCGCGGAGACTTCATGGGAGTTGCGCGGGCTCACTAAATTGTAATTCTGCACATGCGCCAATTCTCTCGTCATCGTACACAACGTGGGGATAAGATGTAAGTAAGAGATTAATTTTTGCAGTAGGCTATAGACGTGCAGCTTCAGAATCAGATATCTTTATAACTCTGTTTAATATAAACATGGTTACAACCGGATTATTTTGACGAAGTCTGAATTTGATGATTGATGTAATTTGTTGCCAGTCTAATATTACTTTTGTATGTCATGCTAAATCGTAACTAAACCGTTAAACAAATGCAGTTTTGTCTGTAATATGATATTTCCCAAAAAATTCGACATTAGGGTTATATATGGTTATGGTTAGTATCAGCCCCTTTTATGTGGTTATTATGAAGTCATATGTTAATGATTAAGATGTGGTTTTAATAGTGGGAAGTTAATTTAGGGTTTGTGTTTGTGTATGCAAGGAATTATAAAATTAATTGGTCTGTATTATGTTTATACCATGTACTGTTTTGAGTCATGATGTTTTTGTCCTTAACATTCAATGTGTTTTTTACAGAAATTTCCTGGTGGCCATCAAACAGTTTTCAGTGCACCCTTTAGGTAAGCAGCTAAAACAGCTCAGGTTTTATTTTTGTGCCAATACTAAAACTCATACAAACAAAGATATACAATGAGAATAAAATGACAATAATATCATCTCGCAGGCAACAATTTCCCATGGTTTTCAAATAGGGCTGCTTGATTATTATATGACAAAGATGAGTAAAGACGGAGTAAAGACAAGATTATTTATGGTCACATGTAATATTTGAATAAAACATTTGTATAAACAGACAATATCTTAGACAGCAAGCAACCATTGATCCAATATCCTTTTCCAGCCAGAATAATGTTGAAATTCAAATTACCATCATGGTGATCAGTGTTTGTTTCCCTTTCAGTGTTTGCATGTGTTTTATTAAAAATACTTATGCAAACAACTAAGAAGAGACCTTGTGGGTGTAAAATTTTACATTGTTGTTTAGGAGTGGTTTTCATGACATACAGCATTTCTTGCAACAAATAATATCAAATAATCATCGAGATAGGGTAGACTTTTATGACTGGTGTGAATGTTAAGGTTCATTAATGCAGAGAGATTATGACAAGGTACAAAAAAATCAATGAGACACTTATACATCAACATTTGTCATACAGACCTCAACAATGGTGACAATCATCAAACTAATTCAGATAAAAAGAACAACTACAATGCATGCTGGGAGTCATGAATGAGTGATTGTTGACTGTCACTATTAGGGACGTTTACATGGACACGTCAAATTAAATTTATTCGGATTGTGCAATCCGAACGTAGTGTTTACATGAAAGGTAAATAAAATGATCTGATTTATGTATGTGTTTATATGTGAACGCTTAAAATCTGATTTAATCTTCTGACATGCGCACACTGCACAAGTTCACCACTAAAACGGTGTTTTAAAGCACACCTTGTGTAGCCTATATATGAAAAGAATGTAGAGTTTATAAAGTCAGAGTGATATCTCGTGCCAATAAAGCACGAGCACATCTGATGCTGTTAAAACTTTGGCAAAATTACAATGACCCACCAGAGCATCTGGATGCTAGCAATAATTTGAATAAATGTCTAATGACAGCTAATACTGAACGTTAGAAGTGGTAATACACAGATTCATATCTGCAATAATGGTAAACGGAGACTGTCACGGTGGACACGGCTATCATTATAATATTCACACAAACGGCTACTTAAACAAGTGTTATTTTATATCACAGACACCAGCATAATAATGTACAGTTCATAAACGCAAAGTAGGCTAATATCAACATATCATTGAAGCAATGTTGTTTTGCACATCTGACTTATCGTGGAAATGTAAAATAAATCCTCGGTAACTATACAATTTTAATTTTATGATAAGATATTTTATCATATTAAAAAAAAAATGGAGAATTTGCCGTTAAAAAAAAACACTCCATGGAAACAGTTAAGACATTTTAAATGTATACAAATATGAATGTTCATTTAGAGATGACAAGCATATGGAATTTGTGCCGCATTGTCAGATTTATGGCTTTTGGTTTCTTCAGCAACATCTGCTCGTTTTGTGCGTCATACGTCTGTACAACAGAGTGACGTCTTTGCACATGCGCACAATTTCCTACTTCAATTTTCAATGATCAAGTGTTTACATGTCTTGTCAAGCGGATTACAAACAACATAAACCACCCTTTACAATCCGACTAAAATCTGTTTGGGCATTTTTAGTCTGATTGATGTGTTTCTATGAAGCATTTTCATTGGGATTGGACTTTTAGTCGGATTACAATGTTCCATGTAAACGCAGCTAGTGATGTAATTCATACTCTTATTCTTGATGTCTAATTTATTCTGTGGTCCAAATGTTTTGTATTGTAGTAATAATGTGATATCTACAACTACTCAGTAGTAGCACAGGTCTGACAGTACAACTTTTTACAACATTAACAAAACCCATTCTTAATATATCAGTCAGCCGTGGAAATAAAATTCTACTCTCTGTATTTTGTGCCATTATAAATAATTGTTTTCTGTGGCAAAGAAAACAGTAAACAAACGTTTTAGCTGTAAAACACAAGTCAAGATGCCAACTAAAGCAAACACTGATCACGATGATGGTAGTCTGAGAACTTACAGAACAGTTTACACATTTATATTCCGTAGTGATAGATCTAACTATGAGATATGGCTTGTAGATCTTATAAATCTACAATTTGAGTCCAGTTTCACTAGATCTCTCTCCGTCAGGAACTTATTAAACCTGGAAAATCAACTCCATTGTGAGTCAATACTTTAACCCAACCACCAGGTAGATACAGAGCTGATGGAAAGAACAGCAGGCCGGAGACGAAGTGATGTTAAATAACTGAAAAATGATTTATTGAATAATCTCAGTTGTGCTGTAATGCTCAGTCAAGCTCTATCAAACTTCGTCTGACTTGAAACAGATTCAATATGTGTTTTTAACCATGCAAGATAACAGTATCAAACATTGTCTCATGACATTATTATGAACCTTGAGATGGAGACCAACGGATACTCATATCAGCATAATTGACAATACAGCCCCCAACGATGTTAAACAACAGGAAAGTAAGGAACAGATAATATGAATAAAAGTGAATAATAATATAAAGGAATGAATACATGCGATAGATGAATATTGCAATAAATTATTAATGTAATAGAATAATAAAATGAAATAAACCTAGAAGCAAGTGTATTTTTCTGTCCAGATCTATCAGTAGGTTACACTGTTCGGGTTTACAGTGATGATTTCTTTAAAGTTTGGGGTCATTTATTGGCACAAAAGTATTTCTATGTAGTACAGTACATGAAGTAAACAACTTGTTCTTATTTCTTTTCCAGAGCATCCTGTTATTGACATTGTAGTGCATCTTACTGAGTAATTGTTTTTGTAATTGATGTCATGGAGAGAGAAAAGTGGAATATTGCTCGTAGCAATTTAAGGAAAAGGGCTGTTAAAAGAGTCGCCCAGTTGTTTGATACATTGAATAATGAAGAATGTAGTGTTATTGATCACACTACTGAAGAAACTAATGAAGAACCCAGAACAGAACATAAAACTGTTGGTTCAAGCTTTGTTTTGCCACCAAACCGTGGATTAGATGGTGATAGGGAAAGTGAATCAACAAGTGATGAGGATACCTATGACGAAAGTGGCGACGTTCCTGTTGATTTAGCGGGTTGTTTAAAAGACTGGGCAACACATTTTGGCATTTCATTGATTGCTTTATCTGCCCTTTTGTGTATACTGAAAGCCCATCACCCCTTTTTGCCAAAAGATGCAAGAACATTACTTAAAAACACAGACTTGCCATAGTATTGCTTCCTTGGCAAACGTATCATTTCCATTATTTTGGTGTAAAGAAAATGTTCAGCCACATATTTCAGAAGCTTACATCAGTTCGAAGTCATTACAAATACAAATTACAACTAAATATTGATGGTCTTCCAATTTTTAAAAGTTCAAGTGTACAGTTCTGGTCAATATTAGGGATGATCCAGACTTATAGTAGAAAGCCTGTGCTGATTGCTCTTTACTGTGGGAACTCAAAGCCCCAGTCTTTGTCAGAATATCTGAAGGACCTTGTCTGTGAGTTGAAATCCTTGAGCTCTGGTTTTGTTGTTAATGGAAAGACCTTCTTCTTGACTGTGAGCTCAGTAATCTGTGATGCTCCTGCCAGGGCCTTATTAAAGGCATTAAGGCACATAATGGATACAGTGGCTGTGATAAATGTGTACAGTCTGGCGTTTACATTAATAATCGCATGACATTCCCAGAAGTTAATGCTAGATTAAGAACTAATGCATCTTTTTTAAATGGAGAGGATGAAGACCATCATGTACAACATTCCCCATTTTGCGAAACATGTTTTCCTATGGTTAGTGGATTTCCACATGATTATATGCATTTAGTGTGTTTAGGTGTGGTGCGTCGTTTGCTTGATTTGTGGATGGGAAGTTGTGGCAAGATGAATACCGTATTTCATCTAGGCAGGTGTCCTTACTTTCAGGCAAACTGCTTGCTCTGAAAGGTTTCATACCCTCAGAATTTGCTAGGAGGCCAAGGAGCCTTGAGGAGAGATTGCGATGGAAAGCAACGGAACTTAGGCAGTTCTTGTTGTACACTGGTCCAGTAGTTTTGAAGGATGTGCTGAGTATTGACGTTTTTAAAAATGTTATGCTGTTGTCTGTGGGCATATACATATTGGCCAGTCCAACCTACTGTTTGCTGTTAAATGACTTTGCAAACACACTACTAAGATCATTTGTAAAGCATTTTGGGGAGCTCTACGGTGAAGGGTTTTTAGTGTACAACATACATGGCTTGACTCATCTCAGTGATGATGTGAAGGTGCATGGCCATTTAGATTTAATTTCAGGTTTTCCCTTTGAAAACTACCTCAAAAAAAATAAACGAATGGTTAGAAAACCTAGCTCACCACTGCAGCAAGTTACGCAGAATATCAGAACTTGATTCTACATGTTTAAAAGACAAGGAAGCTTCAAAACCAACAAAAAATTGAAAAAGTTGCACTCAGATGGACCTGTTCCACAAGGATTTACAGGAGTGGTGTCCCAATTTAAAGAACTGGCAATAGATGAGTGTAGTGGAGTAGGCGGGGCGAGACCGTGGTTCGAGACCGATGAGTAACTGTGAATAAGCGCCAGCTGTGCGCACACCGGGCTCGAATCACGTAGGAGATTGGGAGCATATAAAAGGAACGAGCGACCGGACCGTCGGTGAGAGAGGACCGGGCCCGAACGTATGTTAAGTTGTTTTATGTTTATGTATTTTGTTATTCGCCGGCAGTCGTCCGTGAGGGGCTGCCGGCTGTCTTTTACTTCGTTTATTATTAAAACTTTATTTAAGTATCTGCCGGTTCCTGACTCCTTCCTTCCTTTTAATGAACCTCGTTACATTGGTGCCGAAACCCGGGAGGAAGGAGAGACATGCTGTCGGAGAGTCCTCGCCGCCGAGTGTGGCCTCGCGGTGCCGGAGAGTTCGGGCAGCGCGGACAGAGGCGTCCGCCAGTGGCTGCCCGAAGCGGTGGCTCTGGGGAAACGGAAGTGCACAGTGTGGCCACCGCCAAAGCTTCGGTGCGACGGCGACCTTTGCTGCCGCGCCCCTGGGTCGAGGTGGGGTGGCTTTCGTCCGAGCGGGAGCGGGGGAGTTGCCGCCGTCCGCCAGAGGCCGGAGCCTGCGTCCGTCCCCCGAGGGGGAGGAGCAGGGGGGGAGTGCCGAGTGCGGCCACCGCCTGCCAGAGGCCGGAGCCTGCGTCCGTCCGCCCAAGGGGGAGGAGCAGGGGACGGGGATCTCGCCCCGACTCCCCGATAAAGGAGGAGCCCACCCGGCCGCCAGGGGGCGGACGGTCGAGCCGTCCACCGAAGCCCCAGGGCCACCGCAAGGCACCGCGAAGGAGAGTACCCCGGCTGGTTGAGGACCGAGCGGCAGCATGTCGGGGAACCGGACTATTATTTTTTTTTTTTTCTCTCCTCTCTCCCCTCTCTCTTTCCGGTCGCTCCGAGGGCTCCCGTCTCCGTTGTCTCATCTCGTCGCTACATACCCCCAGGGGAAAGGTACTCCGAGACTGCGAGACCCCCCCGAGGGAGGGGGGGCAAGCACAGTCTCGGGGGTACCCTCGGCCTGTGTTGGGCGATGGGGGTATGTAGTGGAGTAGGCGGGGCGAGACCGTGGTTCGAGACCGGTGAGTAATTGTGAATAAGCGCCAGCTGTGCGCACACCGGGCTCGAATCACGTAGGAGATTGGGAGCATATAAAAGGAACGAGCGACCGGACCGTCGATGAGAGGGACCGGGCCCGAACGTATGTTAAGTTTTTTTTTATGTTTATGTATTTTGTTATTTCGCCGGCAGTCGTCCGTGAGGGGCTGCCGGCTGTCTTTTACTTTGTTTATTATTAAAACTTTATTTAAGTATCTGCCGGTTCCTGACTCCTTCCTTCCTTTTAATGAACCTCGTTACAATGAGTTTGTCATCAATACATCAGAGAGAGACAGATGTATCAGGATGAACAATAAAATATTCTTGGTTCAAAATATAATTGTCATTGAGGAAGAGGAATACATTGTTTGCCAAGAATATAGACACATTGCAAAATATTTTGACTATCCTATTGACTCTACGGATTTGGGAATTTGTTTTGTGTCAGATCTGTCAACAAATCTGATGTCCTTTAAGTTTGATACCAATGTGCAGAAGTGTGTCAGGCTGCCGTATAAAAATGGCTTTGTTGTTATTCCACTTCTTCATGCAGACACATTCTAATTGTCAGTCGTAGTGTGGAATTGTGGTTGTTATTGAATCTGCAAACCTTTTTATATTGAAAAAAAATCATAATTTATCATTTGCATCCATTGAAGACAGCAGTGAAAGTGACCGGCCTGCCTTCACTTAATTATGTAGGTGTGTATACCGTATTTAACTAATGTTTGGAACATGTATTGATATGGACTTTCATCTGCATGTAAACATTCGCCTTTAAAGCATTTTGAATTATTATAAAAAATTGACTTCCAATATATTTTTTATCATTAAGAAAAAAGCAGTGTTTCCCAGAGGTCTGAAATATACTTGCGGTGGTATATAACCCACAGCACAAAAATGGTCAGAAGCTATAATAGTTTACTTAAGATTGAATAAAAATTTAATTATAGTTAAATTAAACATATTAAATACATTTTGTGTAAACAAATAATAATCAGGCGGAGAAAATATACACACTTCCTGTAACTCAGTGGTTAAAGCATGGTGCTAGCAATGCAAGATTCATGGGTTTGAGCCCAGAAATTGCACATACTTAGAAACAAATGTAAAGTGCAATGTAAATTGCTTTAAATAAAAAATTCTATAAACTTTGTAAATGTTATGTGCTTCAATTTAAAACAAGCCTCAAAAACACATGGGGTGGATTCCCGTACAGGGTTTAAGACTAGTCCTAGACTAAAGTAAATGTTAGAGCTGTCTAAACTGAAAACAACTTGCATTGACATATCCTAAAAACATCAGAGCCATTTTTTGTCAAGTGATTTGTTTTTGCATGCCAGGTTTGTAAAAACTACTTAAATGTTCTAAATGAACTAAAACCTAGTCCTGATTTAAGATAATCCCTGTGCTGGAAACCACCCCGTGGACTCTTATTTTGAAACATGTATGATTTACTGTTAATCATCTCATTAAGTTCAGATAAGGGAGATACATTCTTACAACTGCTTACAAAATATTACAGCATAAGTAAACACTGTCACAATTGATCAGCATTAGTAATGCATTATTATGATGCATAATACTGTACTTTGAACTCTACTACATTCCATGAATACAAGTTGATTTAACATTTAATACAGTATAGTGAAAATAGTATTTTCTTATACTTTTATGTAATTTAAAAAATAAATGAAAGCACTAGATTTGTAAGGTTATTAAGTGTTAAAATATATTTAATGCAATATAGCAGTGGAATAAAAAGTATGATGTCAGAATGTAGTGAAGTAAAATAAAACATTGGTAAAGTACAGCTACTTGTATAAAATTTACTTAAATTAAGTAAAAAATAAAAAGTAATTTAAACCTCTTTGGGCAAGCCACCCAAGTAAATTTCATGTGTTTGAAGCACTGAAAAGTTACTAATGCTAGTAACTTTGTCCCTTTTTCAAGTTCTAGGCAATGTTTTACATTGTTGAATTTCTGGCAACCCAAGAGGTTGAAGTGGTACCAGCAGTCTGGGTTCAAAATGAAACCTGTCAATGGCCAGCGCACTATAAATCTGATGAATTACACAAGGCCATACGATGTGAGGAAAAGCCTGACCACACATGGGATGCATATAATGTTAGAGTTTTATACACAGCTGGTATGTATATAAAAAATATTTTTCCATATAATTGACTGGTTTGATAAATCTAAATCTAATACTTTTTTCATTTTTACAGCAACCTACAAAACAGCTCGTCTTAAACTTCCTCAAGCAGAGACACACACAGACTTGCAAACAGCAGAGGAGGAAGATGAGCCTAAAAGCCCCAAGAAAAAACGGAAAAGGGTGTAAGTATTAAAGTGCCATTCTACTACTGTTGTCTACTGCATGTCTTCCCGACTGGGATTATCTCTAAACCATGAATAAACCATAGGTAAATTAGAACATTTAAGTCATTTCATAAAATCATGACATAAAAACATAATTGTGTGTATTTTCACATGACATTTATATATTTTAAGAAATTGTCAACTGTTTAAAGAAAGACAGCTTTAGCATTTCCTGGACATGGACTAGTCTTAAAGTCCCTGACCAATGAATGCTAGATTTTTTCGTTTTTAATTGGTGCTCCTCAATTTTTGGTGTGTGCTGCTAGATTTAACTCCTAACTCTCCGACGTTGAGAGCACCAGTGCTACCAAATAAAAAAGTTAATTTTGAAAAGGATGTGTATCTCAAGAGCAGACGGGCTCAAGTTAGCACAGAGATCGATGCTAGACATCGATCGGTCTGGTCCAGAAAGCACCAAACAAAGTCAAGCTAGGGCTGGGCGATATACCAGTTCATACGGAATACCGGTGTGTATTTTTGTTATGATATGAATTTTTTATATACCGCATTACCGGTGTATGTTGCTTAAACAACGTGCGGAACGCGGCGCAGCGCGACACTGTTTCAGTGGGATCCCTTTTCACATTTGCACTGTGACCGGCCATTCACACAGAATGCGTGTTTCTATGATGCGACAATACTTAATCATAATTTTTCTTTTTAAATGCCCTAAACGGAGGCGTTTGGATGTTTTGGTGCGTCTCGTGCAAGAGCGGTAACGCTACAGATTTTTTTCCCGTCGCAATGGGAGCGCGCACCTCGCGGCTGAACAGCAGCACAAGTTCACATTACGTTATATTAAAAATACTCACAAACAAACATTTTCAAAAAAACATCGTGTTCCACTCATATCTGCTCAATATAAGCATATTTAAATTTAAATTAATTCATTTGCCAGACGCTTTTGTCCAAAGCGATTTACATTGTATTATCCTATACATTTGTTTCTAAGTATGTGCAATCCCCTGGGATCCAACCCACGACCTTGTGTTGTTAACGCAATGCTCTTACCACTGAGCTACAGGAAAGCATATGATGTGTTTTTAGTTTGAACTGTTTCTATATTCTATGATGAAAAATGAGGGTCAGAGATTATATGAAGGGTTTCAGGGTCAGAGATTATATGAGATTATATAAAGACTAATCTGTGAAATTATTGAAAATAATTTGTGATTTCATTTTTTGTCCCCTCTATTAACACCACCACAAGACCAAACACTCGCTTTGAGAGTGACAGTGATGAAGAAGTTACAGTCAAACAAAGGACACTGCCTCCAGCCCCAAAGATAAAAGGTCCAAACGTTGACCTACGATCAATAACGAAAAAGCGGATGACAAGCCCACAACTCAGACGGTCTGTGACAAGTCCTGAGCCCAGACGTTCCCTGGTGAGTCCTGATTTGGAATGGTCTGAAACAAGCCTTGAGTCCAGACAGTCTGAAATCAATCCGGAACCAAGTTGGTGTGTGGCAAGCTCTGAACCACAATGGCAAGTTCAAAGTCAAAGCACTACCTCAAGTCTTGTTCGTAAGTGATTTATAACATTTCTTACTTTGTCTCTAACTGACATATATAGATATACACTCACCTTAAGGATTATTAGGAACACCTATTAAATTTCTAATTAATGCAATTCTGGTGGTGGTTTAATGGTGTGGGGGATGTTTTCTTGGCACACTTTAGGCCCCTTAGTGCCAATTGGGCATCGTTTAAATGCCACGGCCTACCTGAGCATTGTTTCTGACCATGTCCATCCCTTTATGACCACCATGTGCCCATCCTCTGATGGCTACTTCCAGCAGGATAATGCACCATGTCACAAAGCTCGAATCATTTCAAATTGGTTTCTTGAACATGACAATGAGTTCACTGTACTAAAATGGCCCCCACAGTCACCAGATCTCAACCCAATAGAGCATCTTTGGGATGTGGTGGAACGGGAGCTTCGTGCATCCCACAAATCTCCATCAACTGCAAGATGCTATCGTATCAATATGGGCCAACATTTCTAAAGAATGCTTTCAGCACCTTGTTGAATCAATGCCACGTAGAATTAAGGCAGTTCTGAAGGCGAAAGGGGGTCAAACACAGTATTAGTGTGGTGTTCCTAATAATCCTTTAGGTGAGTGTATATGTATGTAGTTATATATTTACACATACATATCTCTTACATATTTAAAACATTTTTCAAGACAACCTTCTTCAAGACTAACTAACTTTTTGGTTTCATCAGAAGGATGAGAGTTCTATTGTAATTTATACGTGTTTGTGTGTGTTTATTGACATTTATTTATTTCAGCTCTTCTGCAAAGACTGCTTGCTAATCAAGAAATTATAATGGATCATCTTAAACTTATTCGGATGACCATGCAGAAAACCTGTGAACCTGCTCATGGGCAGGATCCCCTAGAAAGAGAAATGTTGCCACTAAAAGATTCTACCTCCCTGCTGGCTCTGGAAAAGCGGCTCAGAGAGGAAAATGACCTCAAAAACAAAATGGTAAATTACACAATGCCTTACAAAGTTGCATAGATCATGAAATGTATTTCACACCTTTTCATTTTATTTCTGGAGGTTTGATTATGATTATGGTTTTTGTGCCAAAGAAGTTTTTAGATCTATGTAATGTGTTAAAAAAACATTTTTGCAATTGTAATACTTTGTAATTTTTTACACATATTGTTACCTTTTTAATTTTTTATTTTCTTCAATGCAAAAGCATTTAAAAAAATAAATAAAGTAAAGGTTATTTTCTTAACATTTACAAGTGCAAAAAGGTTATATTAAAGGTACAATCCTTGATTAGCTAACAATCACTAATTTAGACAGTGTCAAAAAAAAATGCAGTGTTAAATTTTTAGGTTTAATTAAAAGGTCTCTTTAAAGTAGTTTTGTTTAGTCATTAGTTGCTTTAACTCAGATTGGCAGCCAATTGTGTTCTTTCATGCGTAACGAGAAATGTCTGTGGTTTATCAACAATAAAAAAACTAAACGTATTTTTTGAAGGGGAGTTTCAATTACATTTACATACTACATACTAAGTATTTAAAAGGGATAGAGATGGCATACTCCAGTCAGCAGGTGCAAGTCTTTATATGCTGTCACTTCATGCATCATTTGATCCAGCTTTTCTGGATCGGCTTCTATAGAGACCGTAAATCAAACATCAGAATGTGATTATCGTCCGATTATGTTCAGCGAAATTCTGGCTTTATGTTTATCACAAACACATTTATAGATTCTACACACATTTTTAAATCGTATTGTCTCAATGACAAAATAATTTGCACTGCTCTAAAATTTCCAAACATTTTATATACAAAAACTTCCAACATGTTGAGCATAGAAACAGGAATTAGTAAGAAATCCAGTATCCAACAATGACATTGTCCTAAATGGGAAATGTGAACATCATTTTTATTATTCTTTTTATACCGTGAGTAGTGTTGGTACCATGTGTCCATTATGAATGAATTATATTTTTCAGATTGTTGCACTCAGCGTCATAGGGGGAGTTGATGTTAAAGACCGTCTGGAGAGTGATGAAACACTGCTTGACCAACCCTTTAGCGAAGCAGCTCAACTGGCGGGGAGTGAATGGTAAAACGGCCTTCCAAAGATTGGAACTGAAAAATGTAATTACTGGTAAGTGTTAAAAGTGTGTTCTATATGCTGTACGGCTGTCCCCATATAGTTGACTATGCGTTTTTTTTATTAGAAGACACACAAATTGTAGTCGATTGTCACAATTTATCATTTCAAATGTGCTTGCACCATGTTAATCAATTTACCTAGCCGCTAACTTGGATAAAGACAGTTTTATAAGCATATATAAATGTGTGGGGGGGAAAAATGAGGAACGCAATCCTACATTTTCCAGATCTCCATGTGCTCCATTTCCTCTACCTCATCCCCACCATCCGCGTGCTTCTTCATAAAAGTAGCAACGTAGCCTTAATTTTGTGGGACACAGAGCTCTGTTTTCCCAACTATATAGACAAAATTGGGTTCCAGCAGTGTTCCAAAATGCTAAATGTGGCGTAATTCATTAAAAAAAATTTATTCACCTTAATAAAGTGTATTATGAAAAACATTGCAAAATATCCTAAAACATGAATGCAAAGCACATCCAAAAAGGGTATTTTGTTTGCTGTCTGATCCAGAGAAAGAATTTTACAATTAATTTGTTACTTGGTCCTATGGCTTTTTTGCAGTAATATTACAGTTTTGATTTGTTTTTCTTAAATTATTCCAACTTTTTTTCAGTTTTCACTAGCTGTTTTTTTTCTAGATATAATCAAAACCTTTGGTGGTGTAACAGCAGATTACAGCATTAACAACATTATGTGTGGCCTTGAGTGCTTTATTTATAATATATAGTCTCATTGTTATGTTTTTATTGATTCTGTTTTTTAGGAACTGTCAGAAAGAACTCACTAACATCGACGGCCACTGACTAAGAGATAGAATTATATATAAAAAAATGGCTTCACCTGGCTGGTGACCGTGATGGTGGGAGACGGGAAAGAGAGAAACGGAGGAGTGCCCAAGATCAGCCTGATCTCACACATAAAACGTACATATTTACACGTTAATTAAACATGTCCTATACGTATGCATATTTACGTAGTTAGAGTGTCTTTTGCGTAGTATTTAGACGTAATTGCAGGATCGATACGCATCTAAATTTACGTAAGAACAACTTAAAATACGTACAGATCAGAACGTGTTCTGACCAGTCAGTTATCCAGAAACAAGATATTTGGTTTTGACGCGCTTTTAAATGCGTATATGAATTTAATAAATAGATCAAAACACTTTAGCACTTTAATATTTACTCCTTGATATAAACCCTTATGAAATGTAAACTATACATTTTGTCATTCCTTTATTTTTAAAACAATGAATAATCTGACGAATGGACCGAGTTCCCGACCGGACTCATTTCAGTCTTACACAACAGAATCAGAATCGCTGCGGTTTTGACGTCTTTTCCTTGGGTGAGGAAATGTGTTTATTTGTTCATTTATATTCCTTACATGTTTTATGAAATATATCTGTAAGCAGTCAGTTGTTCCTTTTGTCAGAATAACAGCTGTTCCCTTTCTGTCGGTCTCTCGACGTTGTGTCGAAGACGACAGATGGGGTTCGCCCTTGAGAACCAATCAACTCTGACTACTATAGAAAAGGCCAATGAAATTTGGCGAATGAAATTTTGCATGCCGGGCTCCGCCCCCGGATGTCCGGTATAAAAGGAAGCCGGCGTGCAGCATTCACTCACCTTTTGTTCTTCAGAGCCCTCGCTCATGACTACGAACAAAAATAATTCAACGAATTTTTCTTCTACTTCGCCGGATCTACGACGCAGAGCAGCGGATCGTCCCTTCCTGCAGCGACCTTCTCCTGGGCGTCTCGGCGGTTCGGTTCCGGAGGTGATAGAGATTATTTCTAAAAGGTCCTTTTCAGGACTGAGCAATTTCCAGCGTGGCATGTCCCGCTGTTCTCTTGGGTGCGGCACCCTCATCGAGGAGGGGGATGGACACGATCGCTGCATTAGGTGTCTGGGCGTCCAGCATACTGAAGCAGCGTTCGTTGACACATCTGCCCGCACTGCGGGCGGATTGTCACTCAGAAGTTGCGGTCACGGGTGGCTGTCTTCCTACGGGAACCAGCCACCATTTCGTCTGCTACCCGGGCTGTGACATCTGTGGCTACGGCCCCGATGACCACCCACGTAGCAGCGTTAGTGATATGGGGAACTCTGCGAACGTAAACCCGCCAGCCAAGTGCTCACGGGCCGATCGCACCCCGATTCGCTCTTCTGAACGTTCCCCAACCGGCGGTGGCATACCGTTCGGATCCTCAGGCACGCACTCGGAAACGATGTGTGACGTAGATGAGATGTCGTTCGCAGCATCGGAGGGAGACTGGCATCCGACTCTGACGAATCCGAGCTCCCCCCCCAGGGGGGTCGAGCTCAGGAGGAAGCAGAAGTGATGTCAGCCATGCTAATCCGGGGATACGTGGTTCCTGGGGGCGGAGCGCGGTGCAAACCGCGCCCACCCCGGGTGCCATTTGTTTCCCGGAGGTGCATGAGGAGCTGTGTAAAACTAGGAGCGCTCCACGGACCGCTCCGGTCGAAACAGCTCCGGCTCCCTCACTTCCCTCGAGGGTGGGGCAGCCAAAGGCTACGTCGAGATCCCCCGGGTGGAACGTGCGGCTGCGGTACATCTGTGCCGCAGACGGCTGCCACCTGGGGAGAATCGGCCACGCCTACCGTCCAAGGCGTGTAGGACTTCGACATCAATGGTGCCGAAGCCTTGCGCTGCCGCGGGCCGGGCTGCCTCCTCTCTCTACGCCATGGCCATCCTGCAGGTCCGCCAGGCCAGGGCGTTGAGAGAGCTCCACGAGGGTAAGGCCGACCCAGGTATAATGCAGGTTTTCTGTGCCGCCACTGACAGCGCTCTACGGAGCGACTGAGGTGGCGGCACGGGACCTGGGTCGGACGATGTCCACGGAAGTGGTCCAGGAGAGTCACCCCGGCTGAACCTTGCTGAGTGAGTCCGCTTTCTTGTTACACCTCTCGCAGGGTGGGCTGTTGGTACACCGTCGAGGACTGCGCTCAGCAGTTTTTGACGGTGAAGAAGCAGACAGTGGCGATTAGCCACATTTTTACCACGCTGCGACTCGGCCGCCCTCGAGCCTCCGAGATCTCACGTCATGTCTGTTTCCCGGCAGCCCAGGACCCCTTCCACATCGGCTCCGGTTACTGTGCCCCCGCAGGTGGCACCCCGGAAGTCGTGGTCGAGGGGGAAACCTCACCCCGTCAGCTCACTTCTCACGAGAAGTGACACTGACGGGAAGACCCCAGGGGAGCAACATCGGGCCCGACCTTCACAGCTACGGCTCTGATCAGTCGGTACGGGACGGCTCCTGCCTCGTCACCAAGCCGGGCCCTTCTCAGGGCCTGGCGCCCACTTACTCACAGAGAGTTTTCTGTTTCCCCTGGGAGTTCATTCCTGCCGATCGCACACTCCACTGGACTGTGCCCGGCAAACCCGACCCCACGCCCTGGCGAGGCGTAGGGTCGTACACACACGACAGCTGCTACCACTCTCAATGACAGTGCGTGCAGCTGTCCCGCCAGGCAGGTAAGTAGGCAGAGCCAACCTTCCCTCCGGGGCCCCCTCCCCGCGACAGGGTTAGCTCCGCCAGCCATCGAACCACCCTCCGTGGGAATGGTGAAGCAGACCGTCCCCTTGGTCCCCCTGTCACAGTCCCTGGGAGCTCGAGAGCTGCCCACACTGTCTCGGTGGCTAAGGCAGACGGTCCGTCTTGGTTACTCGATCCAGTTCGCCAGAGACTCTCCCAAGTTTTGGGGCATCATCTCTCCCTCTGTCTGAGGCTAGGGACGCCTACATACTTCGGGTAGAGGTCACCACCCTTCTGGCAAACAGGCATCGAGTTCGCCCCTCAAACCAAGATGTTCGGTGGGTTACAACCTGCACTTCATCGTTCCCAAGAAAGACGGCGGGATGCGCCCCGGAGGTCTGCGTACCCTGAACTAAGCACCCTTCACAAGCTGCTGCTCAGGATGCTCACGCAGAGGCGCGTCCGGACACCCATCAGGTGTCAGGATCGGTTCGTGGCAATCGATCTGAAATTCCTTTCGATCTGTCCCTGTCTCCACGGTCTTCATGAAGATCGTAGAAGCCGCCCTTTCTCCCTGAGGGGGGGAAGGTGTGCGGGTACTTAACTATCTCATGGAAGCTCCGAAACGAGCGACAACAGGGATCCTGAGCCTCCCAAACTGCGACTCCCCACTCGCGGGCTCGTCCTGTCAACAAGGTCAAAATGAACGCCACTCTAGTCTCCTCCGTAGAGTATCGGCGCGGTTGTAGAGCGAAAACTAAGGCGCACTGTGAGAGGAAAGCCCTGCAGGCATTGGGGTCCCCATCGTAGAGAGGAGGGCTGTTGGTGTGAGGCTCCGGTTTGCCATGAACCCCGCGGGGAGGCGAGAAGGAAGGCTCTCCTGAGTGAGCTGCTCCACAGAGATGCTCGTTGACCTGAAGCCGTAAAGCCGCTAGCTGGCCACGAAGGACATCTATTTCCTGGGCGCGGCGGCGGTGAGACAGACCGCCTGCTGTCCAAGCATGATGCCCTGTTGCTGGAGAGCGGCTCTGAGAGGATCCGGCCCCGCTGAGACTTGTTGGTGGTCTGATCGTTCTTGGCAGACAAGAAGAGACTCAAGTGTGGGGTAAATCAGGGTTTAATGAGGGCAAAAAAATCAAACAACAGTCCCAGCAAATCAAGCACCACAAGAGACCCCCTGTGAGCCACGGGGGTGAAGCTGAAGAGATCTGGGTCCGGGGAGTAGACTCGACCCGGAACTCGCTAGGCGAGAGAATCCGTCGCGCCCCGTGAAGGGTGTAATCCAGCAGCGGTGGTGGTGCCTGGTGAAGCAGGAGATCGCAGTCCAGAACGGCAACGGGATCTATGGTAGGAGTAACAGGAAGGGTGACGAGGTAGGGCAGAAAGAAAACAGATAACGAGGACTGTGATGACGTCAAACAAAGGCTAGGGCAAAGACTTAGGCAAGGACTAAGACTAGGTACAGACAAGGCTAATGATAGTCTAGCACACGCTAAAACTAAGGCAGTCTGAGCTGGCAAAACATGCAACAATGGCAGGTGAGGAGTAATTACGGGGAATGGGCTGCAGGTGCAGGCGAAAAGCCCTGACAGGTGGAAACACGATGGCGGGGTGAATGGTGTAGACACTGAGCGCGTGCAAGCCGCTAAACAATGGGTCGCACATGCTCGACAAAACAAACATAACACACCTCCCGTGCCAGACAACACCAAGACAAGATCGGGATCATGACAAAAACACGGAATTTAAGCATTGTCACTGCTACTGACTGTTTGGGTACACGAACATGAGCATAGTTTGTTGGTGGAGGCAGTGCACTACAGGGGAAAATAACCACCACTCTTTAATGTAAATGCATGGTGACTTTGTCAGACGATGTTTCAGTATAAATGAGGATAAAATGTGTTTAAGTGTTTAAAAAGTGACTAATTGTTAACATGGGTAGTGTGTTTTTATAGTTGTTTCCTGTCTTGACAATACATAAAAAGATGTAAATGGAAACAGCTTTATTAGGTGTTCACTTGTATTACATTATGTGACAGTTCAGTTATAATATGACTGTAAGTCTGCATGGTAAACCTATGAACCTAACACATATTGTCGCTTTGTGTCGCAGTAAGTACAATTTTGACTGTATTATTTGTGTCCCCTTCAAAAATTGCTCTTGAGAAATGTTATGTTTATTGTCCCCCCCCCCTACTGTTAAATGAGATTTAGAGTCCACCTTAGAAATGTTGCCAAATAACAAGATATTCTATTTGTTGCTGACGCAGAGAAGCTTATTCATGTAATTGTGACCTCAAGACTTGACTATTGTAATGCACTACTTAGTGGTTGTCCTGCATCCTCAATAAACAAACTAAAGTTAGTTCAGAATGCAGCTGCCGGAGTTCTAACCAGGCCCAGAAAATACAATCATATAACCCCTATGAAACCTAAACTATTTGAAAAAAGATTTTTAAGTACATACAATATCAGCAACATAAGAAGAACTAAGAAGAATTTACCAGATACTGCTAGCAACCCTGTCATCGCTAGGAATCACAGGCTCTCCTCTCCGCTGGTTCAAATCCTACATCTCCCACCGATCCTTCAGGCTGTCATGCAGGGGCTCGCTGTCCACTGCTCACCACATGATCACTGGGGTCCCTCAGGGATCGCTGCTTGGACCGCTGCTTTTTCTATCTACACGACATCCTTGGGACCCATCATACGGGCACATGGCTTCTCGTATCACTGTTATGCTGACAACACCGAGATTCAATTCAATTCAAGTTTATTTATATAGCGCTTTCACAAAGTGCATCGTTTCAAAGCAGCTTTACAGGAGAAAATAAGAAAAAAACAAAGGTAAAACACAGCACAGTGCATGGTGTTTATAGAACAAGCAAGATCATTCAAATAGATAATATCTAATAAATTAATCCAATCTCCGGTGAGCAAGCCAACACTGCCCTGCTGTGGCGAGGAACCCAAACTCCAATGATTGATTAATGGGGAAAAAAAAAACTCGGGAGAAACCAGGCTCAGCCTGGAGGGCCAGATCCCCTCTGACGTGTCAAAGCTGCACTCAGTGACCCCGACCAAAAGCCACCGAGCAAACATCCACGAGGAAGAGGGAGAGCTCACCGTCTGCGACCAAGGACATCCCACTCACCGTGCAGGTCCAACCCGGTCCCACTCCACAATCGACACCAGAAGACAGAGGAACAACCAGGGAAAATAGTAATGGCATATAGTAACTTTATTCCTCTGTTGTCTGACATTGACCACAAAACAAGACCAAACCAGACCCACACAGCCCCAACAAATAAAATCCTCCCCAACCACAACCAACGGGCCCCCCCACCCCCCTCAAACACCCACCCAGCAACCTCCAATCAGGGCCACTGAATGCAGCTATAACTTCGAACTGCTGACATGTGATGTAGTTTAGCATTAAATACCAAGCATTCTAACTAGCATTAATGTGACAAGTAGTCCTTCTTTGCTCTTGGTTGGGGATGGAATGGTCTGAGCTGGGATGGTCAGATGGTCGCCTTTCTCTTGGGTGGTAATAGAATTGCCTTAGATGGAGCTGGGATGGTCAGTCAGTCCTCAGCTGTAGCTGGCGTAATCTCTAGTTCGGGATGGGCACATGCCGTCCATCTGGGCCTGGCGGAATCTCTCCCTACCCTAAGAGAATAAACAGCATAGCTGCTGTTCATTTACTGTGCATTAGTGAAAGCTTGGCTGAAAAGATATGTCTTTAATCTAGATTTAAATTGGGAGAGTGTGTCTGACCCTCAAATAGTATCAGGAATTCCCGTTTTTAGGTGCTACGTATGAGGAAGCTCGACCCCCTTTGGTAGATTTAGTTATTCTAGGTGTTATCAAAAGTCCTGAGTTTTGAGATCTTAGAGAGCGTGATGGTTGTAATGTGATAGAAGCTCTGTTAAGTAGGTAGGGGCTAAACCGTTTAAGTAGGTAGGGGCTAAACCGTTTAAGGCTTTACAAATAATTAAAATAACTTTAAAATCAATACGATACCTAATGGGTAACTAGTGAAGGGATGATAAAATTGGGGTTATGTGATCGTATTTTCTTGACCTGGTTAGAACTCTGGCAGCTGCATTCTAAACTAATTGTAGTTTGTTTATTGAAGATGCAGGACAACCACTAAGTAGAGCATTACAGTAGTCAAGTCTTGAGGTCACAAATGCATGAATAAGCGTTTCTGCGTCAGCAACACATACAATATTTCGTAATTTGGCAACATTTCTAAGGTGGAAGAAGGCTGTTTTTGTGATATTTGAGATGTGATTTTTAAATGACAGGTTGCTGTCTAATATAATGCCTAGATCTTTAACAAAGCTACATCTCGTTTCACCCAGACGATACCACTGTAGCAGCTCGCATTACAGCCTGCCTCGAGGACATCTCAGCTTGGATAAAAGGGCATCACCTCCAGCTGAACCGTGCCAAGACAGAACTCATGTGACTCCACTTTTGATCTCTCTCCAGTGGCCACCAGTTGAAGCCCGTATCAGATTCAAGTCACTAATGCTTGCCTACAGGACTATCACTGGATCTGCACCGGCTTACTTTTACACCCTCCTGCACTCCTACATCCCATCAAGATCCCTGCGTTCAGCAAACCAGCAGTGTCTTACATTTACATTTAGTCATTTAGCAGACGCTTTTATCCAAAGCGACTTATTTTGTATTGCCATCACCATAAGGGCAGTTAATCGCTTTCCCGGTCATTGTGCATCACAACTCCTTCCTGGTGGAACATTCTTCCTAACTCGGTCTGGTCAACCACATCTCTCACAACATTTAAAAAACTACTTAAAACCCATCTCTTCTGTGAATACTTACGGTGGTTCTGAACCTCAAGGCGAAAAAAAAAAGTAATTGTGGGGATGGAAAAAAATGTATTGATGATAATTCGTTATTATAATGAGATATAGATTCTGTTAAAACGAGATATTAATTTGTCATAACAAGCTATTACAATACATTTTTATTTGTTAAAACGGGATATTACAATACATTTTAATTCGTTATAACGAGATATTACTCTGTTAAAACGAGGTACTAATCCGTTAAAACGAGATAATAATCCGTTATTATATTAAATTATATTATATTTTATTAATTCGTTATATCAAAATAGCATCTCTTTATGTCAACTCCTTGATACCCGAGTTTCTTTTCCTTTGCTGCTGTGCTGACACAAGGAGAATTGTGTTAGATCTCTAGTCATTCATTTATGTTTCATTAAGTGTCTGTGCCACGTATAAACGCACAATATGCTTGAACAGACCGTTAAATTAGTCATATGCTTAAAAGCCGGTTAAAGCTCTATTTTCTCTCACAGGCATTTTAGTCACTATTGTTTTAAGTCCTTTTTTTATTTTAGTCATCTGCTTTTTATGTATTTCTTGCTTATGCTGGCTCTGAAAAGCACTGTGGTCAATTTCTGTTGTGTTTATGTGTGCTATATAAATAAATGAAGTTAAATCAATAATATATTGAAGTTAAATACATGTAGCCTATCCCATAATTACGCTACATACAACTGTAAAAGGTTGTTATATATGACCTATAATGATTATACTACAGCTTGGGGATGACATCAGTTCTCTCAAGTCTTCATTATTATGGTAAGATCGAGGCTGGAAGAAGACCTTTTACAAGCAGTTATTATTTTACATTTTGGAGTAGGCTATGTCAAGCCTGTTGAATTTAACCCTTCGCTAAGCCTCGCCCTCCTTAGTTACTGTTGCCTCGCCTGTCAAGCTTTCGCGCCTGGCAAGTCTACTACGGCATGTAAGCACCGGTGTGAAACAAATATTTAGTAATTTTTGGCGAACAGGTGAACTATCTGAGAGAGCAAGACAAAAGTGCAAAATAATTTAATCAAAATTGAACCTAAGCCTATAGGTCCCAGCGCAAGCAGCAGCCGCCTCATACGCTGACCATTCAAATGGGAAACACACAAATTGAGGATCCGCTTTGTTCATGCACAGCAGGGTAAGTAAAATATATGAAAATAATCTAATATTTATAAATCAAACATCTTATCCATACATCTTGTGGAATAAACACAAGACATTAGCCTGACCACTTTGCAATGATAACATTCTCCCGTTTATATGTTTAGCGCGCCAGGCTACTGCTCACACATCGTTATTTCCAAGCAATGATGTGCTGAGTTAGCTAACTAGCTAACATTAGCGTGCTCTTACCTTGGAGCAAACATAGGTGTTTTTGTTAGTCCTGTCGACATTTTGTTGTGAATGAGGCCTTCCAAACTGCTTGATCAACCCCTTGGGTTTTAGGTTTCAGGAAAAGAAAAAATCCACCACTTACGAGTCCAAACTTTAAGGATACCGGGTATCAGATTTACACAATCCTTACGCACAACGCTTCTGCATGTTTCCCTCGCTCGAAAGCTTGACAGATCTTATGCACCTATTACGTTGCTAAACCACGATAGGCCTGTGGCGGTTTTCGGTCGTGGCTTAGCGAAGGGTCAATTGCGCGCTGCTTCACGAGTTATTCTTATACTTCACGAGAAAATCACGGGCCCAGCTAACACAGTTACGTCCTGACGACGTACCTAGACCTGACCATATTCGTTGCCACGACGTACCAAATAACGTTCCAGCGACGCAACTTTAAGATTCACATTTTGTCGTGGATGTTAGTGGGACGTGGTGATGACGGTTTTGACTAGAAGGATACAGCTACCTCCACTGGGCATGCGCACGTCAATCCCGCATATTTTTTTATGCGCTGAATTTGTTTTTATTATAATTTTTTTATGAATGTAAGGTAAGGTTTAGGATCGGAGTAGGGGTACGTAGTAGGTGATATCTAATGTAATTTATTGTAATTATATGCCGAGATTTTGCACGACTCCTGGCCGTAGCTGTATCCCTTCTAGCAACAACCGGTGATAGAGGATTTAGAGCAGATATTATTGACGGAGACGAATAAAGATTATCTTTAAACTAAACATTATATTCTTGTCTTACCACATACGTTTAGAAGTTTGCCCGTTTTCAGAAACAACAATCAAAAGCTTCTTTAGTCACACTCACAAACATCAGGGTCCGTTCATTTAAACGCATTTAAACAATAGAAAATCATTAAAATATGTGTTTACTCTCACATTAATATGAATAAACTACTAATATATCAGGCACGGAGGTGACGTGAACGTTTAAATGATGAGAGCGTGCGGCTCTTTGCAGAACAGAGAAGGCTCTTTTCACTTATCAGTTTAGTGAACACTGCGTATAGGAACCCTACGGAATACATATTAGAAGTTCAGCTGTGCAGGGTGCTTTTCTAAATCTCATGCAATATGTTTAAAATAAAATAAAACATACAAGTAGGCCTACATATCAAGCATTTAAAAATGTATAAGAAATTCCTCCAAAACAACTTCACATTTCTTCCTCAAGCAAAGCGAATTTAAGTCACGTGGAAACACATCTTCTTAAATTTAAGACATGGAACGTGTATAGGCCTATGTGTAAGATATGTTATTTGGCATCATGCTCGAGAGTAAATAAAGTGATAATAAAATGAAAATGTTTAGAATATAG
Organism: Triplophysa siluroides; assembly: GCA_006030095.1. Lineage (NCBI taxonomy): Eukaryota > Metazoa > Chordata > Actinopteri > Cypriniformes > Nemacheilidae > Triplophysa > Triplophysa siluroides. Next base: position 28,350 of record VCII01000306.1, read on the forward strand.
GCTAAAATGTATATAGACTTTTAATGAAAAATCTGAGGATTTGATTGTTCCTTTTGTTTTCCTTATACTTGTGTGGCTTAAAGTCTTTAATGATTTCCTGATTTTATTGTTGTTTGCACTATTTCACATTGCTGCGTTGTATATCACCTGGGAAATTTGAATATTATTCACTGGGGATGAACAAATTATTCAGCAAATTAAGGGCATAATCATTAAACGTTGGTATAAACATTATATTAATGATCATTCAACCGATTAGTTCAAACTACATCTGAATCATCGGCTCACATGAAGTAAGGAAAGACCGCTGTTGCTCAAAGACGTGCTAAATGCTGGCTTTGTGTGTGCATTTTCTTTTCCAGAAACCGACATTGTAACGCACAGACTTACAGTTGAAAAGAAAAAGTATGTGAACCCTTTGGGCTTACTTGGATTTCTTTATAAATTGGTCATAAAATGTGTTCTGATCTTCATCTAAGTCACAACAATAGAGAAACACAGTCTGCTTAAACTAATACCGCACAAACATTATACGTTTTCATGTTTTTATTGAACACAACACATGTAAACATTCATAATTACTTGTTGGTGTATACAATAAATATGGGGTCTTTTCAGGGGAGGAGCTACGGGTGGGCCTGGGCGTGCCTAGACCCACCCAGGGCTACGTTTCCCAAACAACGACATAACTCGCTGGTTAACCACCATAGTACGATGCATCGTTGGGGAAATTAACGATGTAGTTATGACTGTTCCTGAAACCGTAGTAACTCTGTCGGAGATCAATTGTTTGAACCAAGTTGGTTCAGCAATCTAGTTAATGACGCCACACAGTTGGAGGAGTAATGAAGTCTAATAATAAATACGTTCATGTCGAATTAATGTCAAATTCTTGCTGTAAATAACACGCATAACAAAAATAGGATAACAAAAGTAGTCCATAAATGCATCTGTTGTTTTATTTGATGATATTTAATTCATTTATAAGTGTCCTCCTACGTCATTCCGCCCAGGGATTCTCCAGGGTCCTAGCGCACGCTGATAAAAAACAGCGCTTTATTTCCTTGGCAAGAGTTATATTCCAAGTAGAGATGCGCGGATGAGCTAAAATGTCACCCGCAACCGCTGCTTCAAATAAATAATCCACCCCCCACCCGCCCGCACGTATAATTTTCTCTGATATAGATATCCGCACCCGATCGTCACTTGAATTACTCTAATTCTTTGTTTTGAACATGATGTTATCAGATTCAGTGACGTTAGAACTAATCTGCCAATCTCTGATGGTAAAATAATACGATGATCGTAAAATGCTTTAAAAAAAAAAAAGTTTGTTTTTGGCCAGATTAGCCTACATTTTCTTAATAAAATAAACACAGGCTTTACTCCCTTCAGACTTTGAATATCGCCGTTTCTGTCACTGCAACACACAAACACACACGAATGACTGGATAACGGTACATTTTTTAGCACTGTCTATGTCTGCAAATGCTTAAACTAATCTTCTATGTAAAGTACCATATTCAAGGTCTTGTGGCTTTCATACACACACACACAGTGCCTCACAGTCGTTGCATATCACATACCCAGCACTTTTTTTTCATCCTCGTTAACCACTTTGCTAAAACGCTCCCCACACGGTACTTTTCTTTCTTTCTTTCATTCCTTTTGTTTTGTTTTTAATTCTCCCACCCTCCCGGATCTGTTTCGCCTCCATTTCTGCTTTAAGAAATGGACCCCCCTCTCTTCCGCCGGCACGCGCATATTACTTTTAAATGAGTGCAAATCAGTGTCTGCCTGATGAAAAATGCATTTAAGACTCATTCGTATTTTAAGAGAAATGTAATTAATATATATATTTGATCTCATGCACCCGCGACCCCCCCGCAATTAATCAGAATGTATTTTTTTATTATCCGACCCACCCGACCCGCGGATCATCCGCAGCGCCCGCGGATTTAACCGCCATCCGCGCATCACTAAAAGGCAAGAGTTATATTCCAAGGCAAGGGCCATTAAACTAAGGCTGGAGGTCACGAAAACCTAGACAAGCTAACGATCTGACAAATGGTGATGGTACGAAGAAGTTTTGAGTAGTGAGTGAATTAACCGGAGAGTGAAAACAGGTGAGTAGAGTGAATGAAACAAGAATCAGGTGTGCGAGGGGAAAGTGGAAAACAAGGGGGTGGAGCAACCGCAGACTCCGAGTTAACAGCTCTCCCATGTGCTCGACATAAACAAGACAAACAAAATAAACAAGACAAACGAAAATCACAAAACAAATGTGGTTCAATCCTGAGCCCTGACAAATTTCTTTATAAATAGTGGAATTTCAAAATCTATTTTTAAAATGCGATTTAAAAAGAGCAATAAATAATTGGATTTACAAATTAAACTAGGAATACAAGTTTTAATCCGACATTTAAAAGACTTTCTTTTACCATTTGCATTTCCATTTCCCCGCTGCCTTTCCTTTCCCGATTTGCTATTCGATTAGCTTAGTCATTTAGCTTTTCCTTTTAGCCTCTCTATTTACCATTTCCCTGACACTTTGGGGCCTTGCATTGTTAAAACGAGGTTAAACCATGGAAATTAGCTACGGTGAGACAGATGTATCAAGCACTCTGATTGGCTAGAGGAGCTGCAGAGCCGTTGAACTCTGGCGCCAGCAAGATCGAAACAGTGTGTTCTCTTATCTAATCTTATCCTTTCTTTGTCTTAAAATGGCTAGTACCGACATATCAAAGATTTTAAGGGATATTGCCAGTGAAATGGAGTGCCGAACCAAAGAGAATGCTGAACCGATGCATGGATCATCATCTTCGGCAGCCACACCGTCAAGACACCAAAATTTAAGACACGTTCTAATTGAAGTGGGTCGCAAAGTCATTTGACTGTTTGTCTTTTTAATGGGTTTAATATTTAAGCATAAGGGCCTGGGCAAATATTATAAACAAAAATTGTAAACTGTGACGCGGGGGGTTGCAATTAGGTTCCTGGATCTGTTCGCGCAGCTACGATCCCCCAGGCATAGTCATGGGGGATTCACAGACGGTACGCGGTGAGCGGTGGTGCCTTTCTCTCTTAATTGAAGTGCTTTGTGCAGTCTAGGCGGTGCTCGCGTCGCGGTGTGGGGGTGGACGTTGCCATGATCACGACCAACAAGGTCCCACTTGTATTTGCAAAAACGAAATACAAATACAATTATCTGTACGGTACACCGCGAGCTTCACAGTTTTAAAGTGAGCCTTGATTGTATCGTAATTTTGATGTTATATTTAATTAAAAAAGTTATAAAGTGAGGGTCATCCTCTGTGTACAGTGCCAGCTCCACAGTTGTGAAATCAGGCCAGTCTAATCTGTAGAGTGCGAGTTTATATGCCCCTTAGCCTTGTTCATATTTGTTTACAATGCAATGTGCAGCACAAAGCAGCGAGAGTCATGTGACAAAAGTGAAACATTTTGTTTGATGTGTATTATGTTTGTGTGGATATATGATTAAATTAATGTTATAAAGAGATGGCTTTCATGGTCTAATGTCAAAGTCTGTTTGTCGCTCACACAGAGTTTTCCTTCCTAAGAACCATCTGTAGCCACAACTGTACATGATTATTAGTAAACAAAAAGACAATTTTGTTTTTCACCTGAGGTTAGCAATATTTTTGCACCATATGCTGACAGGACTCTTGCTAACCGCTGTACCACCGCAAAACGTAGGTCAATTTTTAAGATGCTCTGGACGGATAGTGAATTAAAAAAGTTTTTATTTGATCAAATTTCTTTTGACATTAGCTTTAGCCAGGACAAGGCTTTAGTTAAATTAAGTAATTTAAATGATTATTTTTTTTTTTACAAAAAACATTACTGATGTTTATCTTGAGACAAAACAATCACACTAATATATTTTAAGATATTTCATTGCAAGTTGTTCTCGATCAAGAAACCTCTAACATTTAAGTTAGTCTGGGACTATGAATTAAACCCTGTCCGGGAAACCGCCCCGCTGTGTTTTTGCCTGAAGAAAATTGTTTTTTTATTTTATATTCCAAAAGTGGTACTGCACAGTCTTGAACATGCATTCACTACACAACAGTCAAATAACTTAGTATTTCTCAAATTCAGTTTTATAACTAATTAGGAGTCCCTTGATGACTGGCAATGCATAAATGTTCAGCAGGATCATGAGTACCAGGAGTCTTTGCTTGCAGATCAAGAAAAGGTATGTCATACAAAGTGATTTTAGGTGAATGGGTTTTAATGTTTTATCTTATTTTTATATCATGTCTCTTTACCAAACCTAGGACCAACACTTTTCCAGCATTGTTTGATTTCAGACTTATAATAGTATCTAAAGAGATAGATGTACTTTGATCAATCGTATTCCCAATTAAATCTAAAGACTAAAACATAACCCTCAGAAGAGAATGATTTTTCATTCTCCAAAAACTCTTAAACTCAAGTTACTTAGTATTTCTCAAATTCATTTCAATAAAGAGTTAATTTGTTTATAACTTATTAGGAGTCCTTAGATGAATGGCGATCGATTCGTTTTCAGCAGGATCAAGAGTACCAGGAGTCTTTGCTTGCAGATCGAGAAAAGGTATGTCATACAACGTTTTTGTGTTTTTAGGTGAATGATTTTTTTTGTTTGTCGCTGCAGTCAGGTAAACAATGAGCCGTGAAAACCCATCAACACCTCCGTGCACAACCATTCTCCATCTTCAAATACCAAAAAGAAAGTCAATTTAAACCACTTTTTACAGTACCGTAGCACTGACAGAAACAAGCTTAAAACAAGGTCATTAACTCACTGTGCACCCACTGTGTGTATACATTTTCTTTTAAAACAATTAATGTCCAGTGTTGAAATGTAAACTTGGGGACCACTATAAGGTCACCAAATTGTCTTACTCGTTCTTACACATTTGCATAATTTCATGCTTTTTTGAGTACCTTGTTTTACCAATTGAAGGGACTGCACCCTCGTAATAGCTATCAGTGGTAAACTCAGCAAAAAAAGAAACGTCCCTTTTTCAGGACTGTGTATTTCAACAATAATGTTGTAAAAATCCAAATAACTTTACAGATCTTCAATGTAAAGGGTTTAAACAATGTTTTCCATGCATGTTCAATTAACCATAATCAATTAATTAACATGCACCTGTGGAATGGTCGTTAAGACCTTAACAGCTTACAGAGAGTAGGCATTTAAGGTCACAGTTCTAAAAACGCAGGACACTAAAGAGACTTGTCTACCGACTGTGAAAAACACCCAAAGAAAGATGCCCAGGGTCCCTGCTCATCTGCGTGAACGTGCATTAGGCATGCTGCAGGGAGGCATGAGGACTGCTGATGTGGCTAGGGGCAATAAATTGCCATGTCCGCACTGTGAGACGCCTAAGACAGCGCTACAGGGAGACAGGAAGGACAGCTGATCATCCTCGCAGTGGAAGACCACGTGTAACAACACCTGCACAGGATCGGTACATCCGAATATCACACCTTCGTGACAGGTACAGGATGGCCACAACAACTGCCCGAGTCACACCAGGAACACACAATCCCTCCATCAGTGCTCAGACTGTCCGCAATAGGCTGAGAGAGGCTGGACTGAGGGCTTGTAGGCCTGTTGTAAGGCAGGTCCTTACCAGACATCACCAGCAACAACGCCGCCTATGGGCACAAACCCACCTTCGCTGGACCAGACAGGAGTGGCAAAAAGTGCTCTTCACTGATGAGTCACGGTTTTGTCTCACCAGGGGTGATGGACGGGTTCGTGTTTATCGTCGAAGGAATGAGCGTTACACCGAGGCCTGTACCCTGGAGCGGGATCGATTTGGAGGTGGGGGGTCCGTCATGGTCTGGGGCAAGGTAGACCAATGTGGGATTACAAAATTGTAAAATGTTATATCTAGGTTCCAATGTAATAGTATATGAACTAAGAAAGTTATGTACCTTGTGTTTCACATTTTGAGGTAAAGATGATGACATTCTAAGAAGATCAAGTCAGGCAGCCCAGGTGTCTGAGACATTACATTTTGTCTTTATGCACTTCCTGACCATTAGGCAGAGTCCCAAGTTAAAGGTGAATGCTAAACTCAAGGCACGACTGTGCCCTTTGTCTCTATGATACTGTGAAGCTATGGGCAATACTGTCAGGCTGATTGGATTAGCACCTATGGATGAATGACACTGTTATGCTGATGAGATCTTGGCTGGGACAATTCCGGTAACAGGCTGATTCCTGTACTGCATTTGCATGCTTTGTGTACATCGTCTCCACCTCTATGCATCCCGCCCCCTTGAAAGGTATATAAAACTCTACGGTGATGAGTCTTGGATGAGACTTGGATGACTGCAGCAACGCACAGCAAGTCCTCAATAAGGAGAACTTCTGTATGAAAGATATCCCAACGTCTCCTGGTCTTTGCTTCGACGTTGAAAAGGTTTCCTACACCAATCACAGCAGACTAGACCATCTGACCAATCACATCAGACTAGGTTAGCGGAAAGGAGGGGATTAGACAGATGAATCGCAGAAATCATTTGAGAGTCAGTCAAGAAGTAAGGTAAGAATGACTGGTTATTATTACGAAATAATAGTGTTATAATACTCCATAAACCAAAGTAGGACCTTAAAAATCCCTAGTTATGTACTCTTTAACAAGGTTTCTCATTGATGGGCTAGAGTTGCTTGATGATGCAGATCACACAAGATACACAGGGATATCAAATAGGGTAAAATCACTGTTAAACTTTTTAATAGATAAAAGGTGAGAGTTCTCGGTTGTTAGTGTCCAAATAAATGCACTCACATCCTTTCACCAAACAATACACATCATCTAAATGTGATAAACAGTTGTTAGAGCATTTCAAGTCCTACCATATAAGCTTATGGTTCCCATCAACATGCCACAGACTGTTTGGAGCTGGGACGGAGTACAATCTTTGTCTTATGGTTCGCAGTGACAGCCTGTGCACATACACCCCTTCAGGATCAGCACGTCTTAATGATGCCAGCACACGACTTCCTAAAAAATACTTACATTAACACATGACGCAGCATACACTATCTACAATTACAACAACATATTCAAACAGTTAATTATGCACACAGTTATACATGTATGTGGTAGGGCTGATACGTCTTTCATGGCGCCGATTGGTGGATCTGATTATTAGTTGTCCTATCAGTTGATATGGGGGTGTATATATATCCTATGTTAAAGGGGTTTTGATTCTACTAGTCCCGCCCCTTCTTTTGCTTCAGTGTTACATCCGGCCGTCCAACAGGTATGTACGGATGTTGACTATGTTATTGGTAGCATGTGGTAGCTAATGTTAGCGGTTCTTTGCAGAACGGCGCGTTAAGAGAAACCTTGTGACTGACATTTGGTTGGCGTCGCCCCTCTACAGGTAAATGTACTGGCTGTGGTGGTGTGATGTAAGATTGTGCTAGCGGTGACACCAGACAGGCTTTGTGTTTACAGTCGAAAGCTTGAGTGAGCTGGAGTCGAGCTTGGGTGTCCGTTACAAATATTTTGGGGGTTGGCTGTGTGTGTACCCGACATACTGAACGAGTTGTCCTTCGCACATTTGCATGATTACCTGATCCGCAGAGTTACGAGATCGGATGTGTACGGTACGTGGGTTAAAACCTCGTCCCTGTTAGCAAATGTAATGAGTCGCTAACACATTCTATTTAGATTTGATGATGGTGATGATCTTGCGGTTTCTGGCCGCCTAAATGAACTCCGTCTACAGATTGTTGAACGAGCCGCAACCGCCCAGACATTTATCTTGTAGGATCTGGCCAGGTCAAAGGTGAGCATTTGGGGCATCGTAAAACACCATGACCTCTCAGTAGGTGTCTAAACGGCGCCAGCACGTCTGATCCAACTGCCCTCTTCTAAAACATCCATCATTTGATCAGGATGGGGTGTTTTCCCTAACATGGACACCAGATGTGTTAACAGAAATGAGGGCAAATGGTCAGTCAAGTCTTGAAAGTGTCTCTCTCTTTCTTCTTAACCACAAAGAATGGTTTGAATGGGTTTAAACCTATATCTCCAGCATTGTATCTTTGTCCCCATGTTAATCGGCCTCACCTATAACCTCAAAAGCATGTGTGTTAGTTGTATCCTGCTTATCTTTTCATTCTTGTAAAACTTCAGGTCAATGTACTTATAATCCTGGCATGTTTTATATCTAAATGTTTCTCTCTTCATTCCTTAAAAGATGGTGTATAGCACAGTAATGTGTTTTATACCATACTCCTTTAATGTCATTCTAAGAGTTTTACAGCGCCAAACCCCTAAGTGATCCTAAATGCAAATGAGCTAATAAAGCGAAACAAAGAAACTTGATTTCGCGCCTAAAATCATCTCATCGCATTGGATCGCCCACTTAGAGGGGCGTAAAACCCCCCAGGCTTAAAACATCCGTGAACGGAGCAATCGAAGCTCTTCCGTGTGTTCCAGTTCAAGAACACCTCCTGAGACCTGTCTCCCCCTTCGGAGACAGTTCTTCCTTTCGGCGAGTTACTTCGGCAAAGTTCGTTCTGCTTCGTCCGCCAATCCGGCTCCAAGAAAGAAGTAGACGGACTCACCCGCTTGCTTTGAAACCATCAGGACTCTGAAAACCCTTTCAACGCGCACAAGAACTTGTCCCAGCACACTCAGGGAACCAATGCAAGTATCTCAACTATATCCTAAATAGCTGCGTTTAAGCTTTAGCCCCTTGTAACTAAGGAGACTGTCCTCGATGGTTCATGCAGATGTGAATAGCTGTTTGTAATACTGCCACTTTTTGCTTTGTCTATTTCTTCCATTTCTTTACTGTCTTTATGTTTCATGTTACGTTTGTTTTTACGTGTTTATATCTAGTTAGTTGTTATGTTTCCCCTTTTAGTATAGCTAATAAACCCGCATTTGTTATCTACAATCGAATTGTTGCTGTGTCTCTTTATCACATATTAACGTCACTTAAACTGCTTGATTTCGTTATAATTTCTGGAGCGGTACTGTACTACAGTAAGAGTGTTATGTTTCCAAGGCCAGGAAAGTAATATTTCTTAGACTTGATATACGATCTGCTGATCACTCGCTGGACGAGTGAATCTAGTTTCTTGTTATTATTAGGTCTGCTGAATCCGATAAAAGTGTATAAAATAGGTATAGTTAATCATCATTAATTATCCGTATTTTACTGTGATCAAATTCATAGTTGTCCCCGAAATACACTACAATCTGTTGTTGCTTATCGGGGGTGGGGAGATTCTTCGTGGTATGTACTGGGAAAGTTTTATCAGGATTGTAATTTGGTTTAATCGATCTAACTATTTATTGCATTACCGACAGATTGGCCGTGCCTCTACCAACGAGTAGTTTTCACGCTTTGGAGCTACATGAGAGTTATCCGGAGGCGCTGTTGCTTTACCTTATGTTATTGTTAATTTTCTTTAGTTTAATTTGTTTTGCTTGTTGTGTTTGCTGTTTCTATTTTATTCTTTTTTTCTTATTTTTACTTTGCCTGGTTGGCATTACTGTTTTCATGTTTTTGCTTTCGTTTGGTTAATTGCTGTAGTCCTGGTGGTGTTGCTTTAGCGGCATATTTAATTTAATTAGATTCTATTATATTGTTTTCTTGATACTTGTTGTTTTTGTATTTTGTGAAGCTGCATTGTTGTGGGCAAGTAGAGCTCCTATTTGCTATATTCCACTGTAGTGCCCCGTACCTGCAGAGTGCCTGCACCCTTGAAGTTTGTGCCAAACCTGTCCCTATCTATTTTCTTCACAGGAGCTGAGTGCCGAAGGCGGGCGGAGTTTGGTGTGGTGGTGTTCCCCACGAGTGCTGTGGTGTGTGTGTACGCGTGAGCGTGTGTACCCCGGTGTAACCAGTGTGAGGTGTGGTGTGGCCTAGTGTGTCCCTAGACCCCGCGGTCTGGCCTCAGCTCCTGTTCTATTTTGTTTGGCCTATTTGGAGGGGTTTGTTGTCTCAGGCTGCTTACGGTGGTATTCTCCCATCCTAGTATTTTCTTTGTTTATATTTCTTTATTTTCAAGTGATTGGGTGTCAGAATCTTTTAAATAAAAGTATATATATATTTCTACGCTCACGTCTCCTGCCGCCTCTTGAAGTGAACTTGTGTGCTTTAAGTTATAAGTCAAGTATCCAGGGTGGCGTAGTCGCTCCATTTTGTGGTCGATTGGCGTCAGGTCACATATATATATACATACATATATATCGCATACATTACTTTTACAGTTAAACTAAGAAGATAGGCTATTTCAAGGCATGCAAAATCAATACAATACAATTTTGTAAGTCAAATTGATTAGCCTTTTAACCAACGCCTATAATGTTTTGTAAAGGCAAATATTTGTATTACAAAAATAATCTGCTGTGTTAAATAACACAGTACAAATCATTAAATCAAAAATTTGCCTTGACCTCAAGTGAACCAGTATCATGTTGTAGCCAGCGCTGGGGAAACGGCGATGAATATCAGACATCATCACGTCCAACTCCTCGACACTAACACTGTTGTTCAAGTCCACTCGTCTGTGTGCACAGAAAGTCCACAGCATTAACGTTACACCTAACATTTTGCAGGGTTATTTAGAAGACGAAAATGTGGCTGTGCTATCGCGGTTTTATATATCTTCCTCAGACAGTACAAATAAAACAAATTTGAGCCTGAAAGGGGTGTCAGCGTTTGATATCGTTAGCCATAGCAAGCTACGGTTAGACAGTTTTTTACCTTAATCCCCACTGCGTTATTCTGCGATGGAGTGTTTTCAAAGAAACACCAAAATGTTTCGCTATCTCACGTCGCGAGATTCCAAGGGAGATTTTCTGATATGTCGTCTCTTGGTATGGCAATACAGGATTGAAAGCCTGAGATGTTTCCCATCAGACTAATTAAACGCTCCGCCTTATCAAACTTGGCCCAAACCGTGTATTCTACATGCCGAGTGGATGTTTCCAAGTTTCCTCTAATTGCCACAATCCGGTGTGTAAGAACCCAAATGCAGGCAGCGGGGATGAAGGGGTTAACAAAAAGCTTTAATTTACAAAACACAAAACAATGACCCACGAGGGGGTAAAACAACTAGTGATGTGACATTTGAACCGAGGCGTCGGAGCTTGTGTCGAGAAAAAAGGGGCGTGCCAGATGAAGCCGCGCTTCGAGGTAGAGGTCTGCGCGGGACAGTTTTTTTCGTCCCACTCCCGCAAGTTTATATTCCGCACCCGCCCGCTCCCGCCATGTATTTACTCTTTGTTTACCCGCTGTCCGCTTAGAATACATTTCTTCCCGACCCTACCGTTCCCGCTAAATTTAAATATCTTTTCCACAATATCACATTTAAATTTCCACTACTGAAAGAGAGAGATAACAAATAAAACTTTAGGTTGTACAAAAAAATATTTATTTGTATTCGTCTTGTCAAGATGCTTTTAACATTTAGCCGTCAACACAAAAGGAACACGTCAAAAAAATGTCTGTTAATAATTTGTTCTTTTTATTCAAAATAGAAATGTAAAATGTTTGTCAACACAGCAGGAGAAGTGTAGCTGAGAAAAAGTAGCCATCTGTCATTTAAAATTAGAAACAAAAGAACAAAACCGTTGGCTAACCATTGCCAAATTAAATCACCTTTTAACCTAACAATTTAACAAAAAAAATCCCGCCGTCGACTTCAACGTCTCTCCTACAAAAGAAAATAAGCCTATATAAATACAATAACTGATCATAAATTAAATGACATCTTAAAATTGTAAGCCTTTAACGAAATGAACGAAAACCGTTTACTTAATTGCAAAATCATATTTTTCTAAATTATTTAAAATATCCATGAAGGAAAAGAATGTCACTGACTGACGACGGTTTCAGCATCGAACGTCTCTCCTCCAAAATCCGACCACAAATGCTGAATGCTCTCTCGGAAGGTGCACTCGTGGCCGGGATGCAGAGGACATATCTTGCAAGGTTGCTCAGAGCAGGGAACTGGAAACGATGTGAATTCCACCATTGCAAAACTTGTTGACTTGATAGTTCAAGTTGCATGGTCCTGTATTCCTGAATCTGCAAATCGAGGGATTTTGATCCACATGATTCTTCATCATCCTCCCATTCTGAAAATTTACTGAGAACAGTACGCCTTTTGGCCGGTGTTGGCTCAACATCCTCATCATGCGTATCAAACTTTAAATCTTCGATCATCTCCTTGACTACCTTTATCACCTCCTGTCGCCCTTTTTCATCCAACATTTTCAAACCTCGCAGATTGGGTGTCAGAAAGGTTGCTGTTTTATAAAGCATGTGAACCGAATGTAGCGAAGTACTGTCTGTTGACAGTAATTCTTTCAGCCGTGTCACACAGACGGTTGCAATTTCAGAAAGCAGAGGGTCTTTGGTGGCACACGTACAGTGCTCAATTAACCGCACAGACCACGGAAGAATCAGGGAGGCACTTGGAGCTGTGTGGTCAGTTTCCAAGTCGTCAGTTGCCTCTTTGAAGGGTTTTAGGAATGATACTAGTAACTTAAGCGTGCTGGCGCTGATGCGTCCGCTCTTGTCATAATTGTTGCATTCAGTCAGCACAGATGCGATGTCTTCGTACTGTTCCAAAACAGAATTTAGCATGTCAAAGTTGGAGTTCCACCGTGTCTGTACGGATTGTTTCAGTGACTTTCTTAGCTTGCCCTGCTGTCCTGAGTGTTTGAAATATGTGATCAACTTTTTAACATCAGTTAGAAGCCCAGCAATCTCTGGAGAAATTTCCATTACAGCGGGACCAAACGCACTGGACAGAGTCACGTTTAGTATGTGCGCTGTGCAGTTTAGCCTGGTGTATCCCCGTAAGGCACTGATCATGTTGGCTCCACGATCTGTGACAAAAACTATCTTTCTGCCCATTTCTGTCGCATCAATGCCAAACACTCTGAGATTCTGCAGCAGGTGCCTTCGAATGTTTTCACCTGTCTTTGGGGTGCTTGGGTCAAAAGGGGCAGCAAAAAGCACCCTTGAATGTAGCTCAGATTGTTCATTAACGTAATGAATGGTTGCTGACAAAAAGGACGTTTTGCGATAGGTTTCTGTCCATATGTCTGCTGTAACTGCGCATCCGAACTTCGATATTGTTGCAGTGATTTCATCCACAACATGTCTACGTAGACTCTGAGCCCTCACTTCAACATTTCTTGACACCGTTGTTGGGTGTGGTAGTATATCACTGACATCAAATCTTCCTATTTTTGCTGCTGTGTTGACCAAATGTTGGGCCAGTTGTGTGAAGCCTTTTCCGGATACAGTATCGTACGGTCGAATGTCTTTGCAAACAAATTCAACACATTTTTCGGTGGTCTCTTTTTTAAACTGCTCTGGCACCTGCCTAGACTTAGTAAATGTCAGTTTGGTTTGCCCCTTTGTGAGGCATGAGTGCCGCCTTAAACCTGAGGTTCCAGTCTTGTGACTGCTGAACGGTAAAACTTTTAGGCATTTATCACATCGCACAAAGGGTATTTTTTTTCCATCTGCGTCTATAACACACGAAAAAGACTCCCATACATCAGACTTGCCTGACGTGGGTTTCTTAGCAGTAAACTGACCGTTTTCCAGCCCATGTTGAACATCCTTCAAGGACAGCGCATCCGCACTTTGCTCTGCCATCTTCATTCGGTACAGCCCGCTCTGAGGAGCGTTATGCAAATGCTGCGTGCACGGACGTTGCAAAAAATGCATTACGTAGAAAGCACCGGTCCATGTTTGCAGCGCGTGCACAATAGTCCTAAGTGCAGACTGTAGGCCCTACTTGTGGTTGATAAGAATGAGTGCATACATGTAGTTCTGAAAGGACGACGGGAACGGGATGTTTTTAGACCGCCCGTTCCCGTTCAAATTACACCAAAGTTCCCGACCGCTACCGCATTTAATTTGGAAATGTATCCCGCGTCGCAAGAACTCTGGTCGGGTCCCGCGGTTCCCGCGGGAGAGCCGCGGGAATGCAGACCTCTACTTCGAGGCTTGTGTTGTTAACGTGGAAATCAGGTGACTGATGACAAACGGGGCCTCGGTTTGTGTGGACACGTCATCGGTTCGGTTTGAGTGTCGTTTCCGGATAAAGGGGGTTCGAAACACGCGCCACCTTGTGGGTGTTGTCAGGAGTAGTTGAATCAGTTGTAGTAGAGTCAGAGAGTCAGAGTTAGAATTAGATAGTTGTGCCGTCGTCGTTATTGTGTCATATATGTATTATATTATTGCTATATATTATTAGATTATATCAGGTTAGATTAGTTATAGTATATTGTTATTATTAATTATAGTAGTTATATTATAGTATTGTTATGTGGCGATGCGGGTAGCTGAGAGTACGCTCTCAAATAGCCAAACTATAATATCCTGCCGACTACGCCAGATGTGGCGATGCGGGTAGCTGAGAGTACGCTCTCAAATAGCCAAACTATAATATGTTACGACTACGCCACCGCAGCATTGAACCAGCTGGGGAAATACCCCTAGAAGGGCACACAAGTTTGTTTCTCTCTTACAAGACACTGAGACGTGAATATGTACAGAAAAATATAATTCTTTATTTAATAATCAGGGGGGCACGGTGGCTTAGTGGTTAGCACGTTCGCCTCACACCTCCAGGGTTGGGGGTTCGATTCCCGCTTCCGACTTGTGTGTGTGGAGTTTGCATGTTCTCCCCGTGCCTCGGGGGTTTCCTCCGGGTACTCCGGTTTCCTCCCCTGGTCCAAAGACATGCATGGTAGGTTGATTGGCATCTCTGGAAAAATTGTCCGTAGGGTGTGTTGTGTGTGGGGTGATCCAGGGTGTATCCTGCCTTGATGCCCGATGACTCCTGAGATAGGCGCAGGCTCCCCGTGACCCGAGGTAGTTCGGACAAGCGGTAGAAAATGGAATGGAATGGAATTTAATAATCATAAATAATCTAATAACCACTAGAGTCAGTAAAACAATGGTGCTAGCGGGCCAGGTCACTTGTTGGTATATGAGCAACAAAGCGCAGTCAGTACACAGACATGCAGACTCTTGGGATGGAGCTGGGGTGCACCATTAGCTGGGCAGGCTAAGCGGTGGGCCTCAAATTAGCCCACAATGAGGACACCGTGCCCACAACTTTGCAAGCACACACACACTGTGAAATACACTACAAGAAAACCTCCACTGCACACTTAAAAAGGAGAATTTCCGCCACCAGGCATAAGATGGCTAGCCTGCCCGCTTTTGGATCACCCCGCTCCTGTGAAAGAAAGAACATGAGTATATAACTGCAGCCTCTCAGAAAACAGCATTAATGGCTAATGTTGGCAACAATAAACACACCATTGCTTACCGATAGTAGCAAGGCCGAAAGCACAAACCAAAATAAATCAATTAAAACTGAATCTGAACCCAAACCAAATATTACAATAAGAAAAAGAAACAAACAAACGTAAAATAGCCGTACGCAACAGCTGCACGCAAAACAGCAGTAAGCAAGGCAGTTATCAAAAACGGCTGTAACCAAATAGTAATAAACAGAAGCGAAAGAAATTATAACAAAAACAATTAAACGAAAATAAACAAAAACAAATAAACAAAAGCAAAACAGCAGTGTCGAGGCCAACCAGCGTCTTGATCAAACGCCGAATTTAACCCCCGATCAGCAGGACTTCCGTTCACGCATCCGGCAAACCATTCCTTCGTCCCATTTACTGTACAGAGGAATTCACGGGTCATACATATGCAACATAACGCCCCCGGACATCCGGGGGCGGAGACTGGCATGCAAATTTCATTCGCCAAATTTCATTGGCCTTTTCTATAGTAGTCAGAGTTGATTGGTTCTCAAGGGTGAACCCCATCTGTCGTCCTCGACACAACGTCGAGAGACCGACAGAAAGGGAACTACAGTCCCATGCCCGCACATACACCATATCATGGACCTACTGAGCAGGATTGCAGCAGTCACTCTCAACACGCAGTGTTACATGTTTGATCAAATTAGTAAACCGGAACTTCAGCAGCGATGTAGAGGGAAACCCTCGACCAATATGCTCTGTAGCTCCAAACAGACACCAGCTGCGTGGAAAAGTTAGTGAGCATGCGATCTAGATGCTAGCCCATAGTTATGGCAACCAAACACCTACCTCACACAACTCGCAGTAGAGCAGCAGTCACTCGCAGCACAACGTGTGTGTGCGAACGGTTCGCTTTTCTACACTGGAACTACAGCAGCAATGTAAAGGGAAAGCCCTCAAGCAGTACGATTCGCACCTCCAGACAGACACCAGCTGCACAGAAAAGTCAGTAAACACCCACACCATCTACACGCCAAACCATACTAATGGCAAACAAACACATATCTCACCCCCACCGGCCACCAACACCCCGATGACGCAAGGATTATGCAATATCCTACCACTATGGGGATGCCCCTTATATAGTCCAAATAATGCCTGCAAACTAATCCTGGGGCGGGGACAAGCTTAAAGGGGCACTTCACTACAATCATATTGATTAGATAAGATTATTTGGATTGCTTTGGTTTTTTGGATTTGGACTGGACTGCTTTTTGATTTGGATTGCCCTTTTGGATTTGTTTGCTTTTTGTGACATCTTCCTTTTTCCTTGTAATGGAGCCAGCAAGAAAGAGGAAATCCTCCCCTGTCTGGGAGTTTTTTTAAATGGTTGGTCACAATAAGGTATGTGTATTATTATTGTTTTACTGTCTTGATATAATAATAATACTCACTATAAGGCTGTATTATATTTCATGACTATTCGTTTATGTTTCTAGGTGAAATGCTTGCTGTGCCTAAAGGAGCTGACATACAGCAATAACACCTCCTCCATGCTCAGGCATTATCGAGCACTGCACGAGCATGCACAGACTACTAACAATCCACACAGTAGTCAAAGTAATAAATAATAACGATAATAATAATAAACATTATCTAAATAATATTTTAGGCTCCTACAATACACCTGCAATTTATTTTATTATAGATTCCAAAAAAGAAATGGTAAATGAGGCCCTGGTGAACATGGTCATCAAGGACTCCCAACCCTTTTCCATTGTGGATGATGATGGATTTAGGGAGCTTCTGCATGTGTTGGATCCCACTTATGTTATCCCAACTCGAAAGGTATGTGATTAATAAAGAGATTCATCATTATTTAAGAAGTTAAAAGTAAGATTAGCTACATTTATTTTTGTCCACAGGGTTTGAAGGCCATGGTTGAGCATAAATACAAGGAGGCTAAGGAGAAGGCCAGAGAGCAGTTGCAGAAAGTTGCGGCTATAAGCCTTACCTCTGACATGTGGACATCGTTAAACATGGATGCCTTCCTAGCAGTAACTTGCCATTTTATAGATGACAATGACAAGCTCTGCACTATTTCACTAGGGTGTAGAGCATTTTCCCTAAGAGCCATACTGCGGAGAACTTGGCTACTGGACATATCAAGCTCATGGACGAGTGGGGCATAAAGGATAAAGTGAAGTGCCTGGTAACTGATGCTGCAGCCAACATGATAGCATGTGTACGATCATTGAATGTTAGGCATGCGATATGCATTGCACGTGCTCTAAACCTTATTGTGAGGAAATCTTTTGATGACATCAGTAGCTTCAATGACATTCGATCCAAATGTAGGAAACTTGTGACCTATTTCCGAACCAGCACTACAGCAAAAAAGAGACTGGCCCAAGTACAGGAGCAGATGGGGAGACCAGTTCTGAAAATGATCATTGAAGTGGACACTCGCTGGAACAGCACTTACAACATGCTGGAACGGCTCTATCAGCTGAGAGAGCCAGTGGGGGCAGCCCTGGCCTCTTTAAAGACTGACATCACCCCTCCAACAGCCCTGGAGTATGAGGCAGTCCAGGATGCTTTAGATGTTCTTGCCCCTTTCCGCCAGGCTACAGTCGAGCTTTCAGGAGAGAAAAGGGTGTCTGCCTCCAAAGTGATACCTTTGATGAAAATGCTTAATCATGCTGTAATGAGTAAGCTAGAAGGCCTTAAGTCTAACTTAACAAGGCAGCTGGGTGACAGCCTTGGACGGAGGGTCAGGGAACACGCAGTTCATTTGGAATCAATAAGTGTGATGACCATACCCACGTTATTGGATCCCAGATTTAAAAAACTGGGATTCTTTAGTCAAGGGAAACTGCAAGAAGCAGTTTCAAGATTAAAATCCGAATGCGCTACTGTGATCAGAAGTTCTGGTCTCCATTCTGCTTCCACCAACACACCCCAGCTCAGCTGCCAGCCTCTTCAGAAGCAGGTCAATCTTCAAACAGTAAGTAGTATATGTCTTTGTTGTGTGAATGTTCACATTAGTGATTATTACTGTGAACCATTGTTAATGGAGTTTTTTTCTTTGTACCTCTATTATTAGGTGACCTTTGGCATCTGCTGGATAGCACGGTGGATCACAGTAGAATGAGCTCAAGTGCAACAGCTGATGCTACTGTAGAAGTGGACCGATATTTATCCGAAGTGAATCTCGCAAGATCTGAGGATCCACTAGTATATTGGGCTCAACATAAACATCTGTATCCTCATTTATACCAGCTGGCACTGACATTTTTATGTTCCCCCGCATCCTCTGTTCCATGCGAAAGGATCTTTTCCAAGGCTGGAGAGGTTCTGTCCAAGAAGAGGAATCGTCTAAGCCCCAACACACTAGAGAGAACAAATTCTGTTCCTCAATAAAAATAATGTGTGATCCTTCCTTCACCCACCCCAAACTGCAGTGCCTCTAAATCCATAGTCCTATTAGCACAACACTGCACTAAAACTAGTAACAGTTCAATGCACAAAACACACCAGAAACAATTCTTAACCTTTCCCACCCCACACTTTTCTGTTGCAGTTTGCGTTATTACACTCCCTCCACCATAAGCACTGCACTCAACACAGGCTCACTTTTGTTGTTCCTACTGTCACTATCCAAACAATTTATGAATAATTAATGAACTGTGTGTGACAGTTGTCTCTGCACAAGTAAATTCAGACAGAGAGAGAAACATATTTTATTTGATACCCAGGCAATGGACAAATGTCTGCTCAGGTCATTGATTCAGTATTAATTTATTGGTCTGCTATTTCTTTGCACAGTAGCTAGGTGTCACTAGTGAGCAATAATGAATGAAGCTTTGAGTAATGAACCTTTTGGTGAAGCAATGGGCTGTGAGGTCTCAATGGTTCAGGAAGCCTCATTTTGCCATCACTACAAACAACAATACAAGGGATAAATAAGAACAGGCAAACAGGGACGTAGACTTAACTGACATTATACCAAAAACTGGGAAGACTCACAGACAGGAAACAAGACACAACGTCCTCAATAACTCGCTGGGACACAGCGTAGAAACAAACTCTATAGGCACAAAACTAACGCTGCACAGAATATACAGTCGTGGCCCAAAATTTTGAGAATTACATAAAAATTTGTTTTCAAAAATTTTGCTGCTAAACTGCTTTTAGATCTTTGTTTCAGTTGTTTCTGTGATGTACTGAAAATATAATTACAAGCACCTCATACGTTTCAAAGGCTTTTATCGACAATTACATGACATTTATGCAAAGAGTCAGTATTTGCAGTGTTGGCCCTTCTTTTTCAGGACCTCTGCAATTCGACTGGGCATGCTCTCAATCAACTTCTGGGCCAAATGCTGACTGATAGCAACCCATTCTTTCATAATAACTTCTTGGAGTTTGTCAGAATTAGTGGGTTTTTGTTTGTCCACCCGCCTCTTGAGGATTGACCACAAGTTCTCAATGGGATTAAGATCTGGGGAGTTTCCAGGCCATGGACCCAAAATTTCAACATTCTGGTCCCCGAGCCACTTAGTTATCACTTTTGCCTTATGGCACGGTGCTCCATCGTGCTGGAAAATGCATTGTTCTTCACCAAACTGCTGTTGGATTGTTGGAAGAAGTTGCTGTTGGAGGGTGTTTTGGTACCATTCTTTATTCATGGCTGTGTTTTTTGGGCAGAATTGTGAGTGAGCCCACTCCCTTGGATGAGAAGCAACCCCACACATGAATGGTGTTAGGATGCTTTACTGTTGGCATGACACAGGACTGATGGTAGCGCTCACCTTTTCTTCTCCGGACAAGCCTTTTTCCAGATGCCCCAAACAATCGGAAAGGGGCTTCATCTGAGAATATGACTTTGCCCCAGTCCTCAGCAGTCCATTCACTCTTTCTTTCTGCAGAAGATCAATCTGTCCCTGTTGTTTTTTTTGGAGAGAAGTGGCTTCTTTGCTGCCCTTCTTGACACCAGGCCATCTTCCAAATGTCTTCGCCTCACTGTGCGTGCAGATGCGCTCACACCTGCCTGCTGCCATTCCTGAGCAAGCTCTGCACTGGTGGCACTCCGATCCCGCAGCTGAATCCTCTTTAGGAGACGATCCTGGCGCTTGCTGGACTTTCTTGGACACCCTGAAGCCTTCTTTACAAGAATTGAACCTCTTTCCTTGAAGTTCTTGATGAACCTATAAATTGTTGATTTAGGTGCAATATTAGTAGCCACAATATCCTTGCCTGTGAAGCCATTTTTATGCAACGCAATGATGGCTGCACGCGTTTCTTTGCAGGTCACCATGGTTAACAATGGAAGAACAAACAATGATTTCAAGCATCACCCTCCTTTTAACATGTCAAGTCTGCCATTCTAACCCCAATCAGCCTGACATAATGATCTCCAGCCTTGTGCTTGTCAACATTCTCACCTGAGTTAACAAGATGATTACTGAAATGATCTCAGCAGGTCCTTTAATGACAGCAATGAAATGCAGTGGAAAGGTTTTTTTGGGATTAAGTTAATTTTCATGGCAAAGAAGGACTATGCAATTCATCTGATCCCTCTTCATAACATTCTGGAGTATATGCAAATTGCTATTATAAAAACTTAAGCAGCAACTTTTCCAATTTCCAATATTTATGTAATTCTCAAAACTTTTGGCCACGACTGTACATACAATGACCGAACACAGGATAATGAAACATGAGGAGTATTTAAAGGGACAAACTCAACAGGGAACAGCTGCAGGGGATAAACTAATTAATTAACAATAACTAGGAAACAAGAGGTCAGGAAACACAGACGAGACTCAGAGAGAAAGTATGGTGACCCACGAGGCCCAAAACCTCTCTCTTACAGGAAACAAGTGATCCCGTCCTGGTTCTGCCACGAGACCAAGAAATATATGACAAAATGAGACAGAACAATGACACTAAGAGTAAGCAATGTCGTAAGGACATCGTCATAGTTCACTGGACCATTGCTGTCGACATAGTTTGCCAAATAAATTATGTCATTTATTGTGTTGGTCCAAATATCTTCCGTTTAATTAACTGTTACCTCTACTCTCTCTGCGTTTCTGACACCTATGCTCTGCGCGTTCTTGTGGGGATTAGCCAATCAGAGTGCTTGTTAAATCTGTCTCACCGTAGCTAATTTCCATGGTTTAACCTGAATAACTAGCAATGCAAGGCCCCAAAGTGTCAGGGAAATGGTAAATAGAGAGGCTTAAAGGAAAAGCTAAATGACTAAGCTAATCGAATAGCAAATCGGAAAAGGAAAGGCAGCGGGGAAATGGAAATGCAAATGGTAAAAGAAATAGTATTTTAAATGGCGGATTAAAACGTGTATTCCTAGTTTAATTTGTAAATCCAATTATGAATTCATCTTTTTAAATCTTTTTAAATGCAATTGCACTGGCGGTACAATTTGATACACGTTGTGCATCCACATGGCTGTCCGGTGGTCCCAGAGGCTGTTGCTTTGAATATGAGATGCACCCTCTGCAGGTGGCAATGGCTGGGCTGGTGCAGGTATTACACTGGCACATTCTCTTGTGAGTCTTTCCACTGCTGCCTGACAATTTGTCATTTGTCAAAGCCCACCTTTTTAATCGTGGATCCAATAATGTTGCTAGTGTCAAAGATGTTACTTTTTCCAGGTCACCAAATGTCTCTTGAAGGTTGGTGTGGATTTTGTTGATGAAGTTACTGGCAATTGGATGTATAATTGAAGCGCAATGTCTGGATGCAAGGTGCTTCAGCATCTTCACAATAGGGATGACTTTTGATCATCCAGAGACTCTCTTTTCTGTAGACATCTCCTCAGTGGCTCGGTGGAATGGAGAGAGAACTGAACCCAGAGGGTTTCAACCTATTATTGAAGTTTATGCTCTGGTCTTCCCATCTGTCGCTGTATTTCTGACAGTTTCTCTTTTGCTGTGGTGCTTGATTTGAAATGGGTAACAATTCTGCATGCCCTGGTGCGAATGTCATCAAGGTCTGATGTTCGTGACAGTGACATTTTTACCACCAGATTCAAAATATGTGAGAAACAGTTTATGTGGCGCACATCGAGGAGTTTGGAACATGCTACCATATTTGGTGCTGCGTTTGAGACCAGACTCCTCACTTTGTCTGATGAAAGAAAAAAAATAGGTTACGTAGCATATTTTATTTTATTGTACTTTAATACAACTACTACAATATGTACATGTCTGCAAATATTCAAATTTTCTGACATACTGAATTTGGGTTTTACATAGTTGTCAGTTATAATCATCAACATGAAAAGAAATAAACAGTTGAAATATATCAGTCTGTGTGGAATGAATGTATACATTATACAAGTTTCACTTTTTGAACGGAATTAGTGAAATAATTCAACTTTTTGATGATATTCTAATTATATGACCTGCACCTGTATGATTGTTAGCAACCTTTGTATGATGATTTGTTGAAAATGTATGACGTTACATTTATTTAAGGTATACCACATAGTCTAAATGATGATCGTTTGTTTCCACCCAAACAATTTTTTTTTAATTTTGGATGATGTTATGAAAGATGCTAGTGGTAATTCTGAAGTTGAAAGAGTGTTCACAAATTATGTTCACCACAAAAATCTGACTGCATTGTATATTGTTCAAAACGTATTTTGTCAGTGTAAGTCCAGTAGGACAATCAGCTTGAACACAAATTATTTGGTGCTGTTTAGGAACCCCCGAGACAATACCCAAATTAATGTGCTAGCCAGACAGATTTATCCCAAAAACACAAATTATTTTATGGAATGTTATCAAGATGCTACCAGCATTCCTTTCGGGTACCTAATGATAGACTTTAAAGCGAAAACACCAGAGCAGTATCATCTCGGAACAGATCTGCTCTCACAAAAGCCTGTTGTATACATTCAGAAAAGAAGACACTAACGTAACTGGAGATGTCTGCAAGACTTGTAAGAAACCTGGCTCTTTTAAAGTTGTTATTAAAAGCTACACCTAAACAAAGACGTGTTATTTTAAAGACTGCCACAGATGAGTTCATTTTAACATTGTGCGAAGTGGCTCTTAACGTACTTCATGGTAATGTACCACTAACACCACAGCAATATCAGTGTTATGAACGACTCAAGAGTCAAATGCAGGAGAAGGGAGGTTTTATTTGACCCAGCACAGAATACCCGCACAGTGGATAATTGACACAAAAAACAGTGAATATGAAAGTCAAAATAGCAACAGTCAATAAAGGCTTGAGCGCTCGGCCAGGAGAATCAGGGGACTGCACCTTGAGGTGCGTATACCAGCAGGGGAAAAATAGTCCGAGAGTCAACTCACAAAATAAGGCAATTCCGCCCAGCGAGGGCCAAGGAAAAATCCACCTGCTTCACGCTCCCGAGCGCCACCCCAGTCCAAGACTGTTCCCCCCAGTCCCAAGCCATTTGTTCTGCCCCCCATGAACTCTTGTTTTGCCCCACCCCCCCTCCCATGTTTGTTGTTTTTATGGTCTCACCACAACTCATTGATTGTTCTTGCTTGTCTGCCCCTAGTTTTGTTTTCCATGTTTTGTTTGATCTTGTCTGTTGCCCAGCAGTGGTGGAGGAAGTACTTAAGTTTAGTACTTAAGTAAAAGTACAACTACCCTGCAAAATATATACTTAAGTAAAAGTATAATTACTACATCAACATCTTACTTAAGTAAAAGTCATAAGTACATACTTTTAAATTTACTTTAAAGTATTTTTTTAAGTAAAAGTACAATCAGTTATCTCAATGTCTGGGCTGGTTCAATTGTAATAGTCACAAACAATTTATATTGTGTACTGGAAAGGGTTGTTGTGCAAGCTCTCTGCAATACTGACACACTGTAAAAATCTGGTTATTTACTTATTACTCATTAAATATTAATTAAGCTAAGCCAATTATGACATACAAATTATTTTATTTTTACTATACTGCAGTAAAAAAAAAACTCAAAAGTACACAGGTGAGTGTTATTCTGAACACTTTAATCAAATTTGTATGACCAGTTTATTCTGCTCAACAGCAGTTGCTTTAGTCCTTTACCTTGGCCTGCATGGGGAAATTTTTGCTAAAACTGCATTTGAGGCTTATACTCCATTGATGACAGAAAATCCAAAAGCATTAGGCTAATAATGTATAACACATTAGAATGAGAAAAAAATAAGCACCAAACAAAATTTGACAAGGGTGAGTGCTTCTCTTAAAACATGCAAGCAATATTGCTATTTAGAACTCTGATCAACCTAATATAACATTAACAGGACAAAAAAACAAAACAATGAAGTCAATATAAAGGCAGATGCTACGATAAGAAACTTAAAAACAAAGGACCTTCAAATAAAATTTTGGCCAGGCAATCAAAGGTCAAAAGGGCAAAATGCCCCTATAGAACATGAGAGTATTAGAGCCCTAATACTGTATTTGGTTCCGCATAGCATTACCAATAGTTTTTGTTCAATTTCAACAAAATTTGGTTCTCAAAGTTTTTTGATCCTAGCCTGCCTCTTTTTGCAGAAAAAATGTGCCCTGCTGTGCTAAACATTCGTTCGCATGCTGCTGATGCGGGCAGTGGTGTGTTGAGCTTCAGGGACAAATTAAAAACTGCGGGCACTGACTTGAGTATGTCCACTGAGGTAGAAGTGTTGGCCAGATAGGCATCCAACTGTTTTGTGGTTTCGTGGACATTTCCCTTCATAAGGCCAAAAAAGTCTTCCTCCTCAGATCCAGAATGGCTACCAGGTGATGATAAGGCTGACTCTTCCTCCATGTGTGTCTTGATGTAGTCCATGCCTGCACACACACACACAAAAATCCAAACATGAATGAAGTGTATTTCTGTCTAGCCTTTTAAAAAACATATATTGGTTAAAATGAACCACTACCCATTATTCTATTAACAAATGAATGCTTGACAAAAATTATTTAAATGACTTACCCAACTTTAGCAAGTTTTCATTGCTTGTCCATGATGTGCGGAACTTAGGAAGTAAAATTGCAGCAGATATGAGTTCTGGGTCATTCATCATTTTTCCAAACCGCTGCTGTATTCCTTCCTGAAGAGCAGAGATCAGTGGCTGGCAGAACTTGGATGAAGTTTGGAGGCGGTCCAGCTTCACAGTTAGGAGCGTTATAGTGGGTACCAGCCATCCCATGTGGACATCCACCTCTCCCTGCAATATGTTGAGTGCCTTAGAGACTGGGCTCATGGTTGATGCATAGTCAGACAAGAAAGCAAGTTCTGCAGGGCTGAACCTGTAAAACACCATGTGAGAACATGCATAATGTCAGCATGATAAGCATAGGCTACACTATTTCAGTTCAATTAAATGGAGTAAATCATTAGTAAACAACATTATTTCACACAATCAATAGCCTACCACATCACAACTACGTATCTGCTCCATGACAAACTTACATTGGGACGTTAAGTGCAATGGTCACTGCTCTGACTGCTCCTTCTCCACTTTCCCTAATTATCCTCAGTATTCGCTCAACTGCAAGGAAGAGAGAGTTCCACCTGGTCTCAACTGGACGGATCAATTGCAGCTTGCACTCCCTCTCAATAACCTCTGCAGCTGTAGATGACCGGGAACTCTTATTCCAAAGAGCTGAGCACTTGGCAAATGCTGCACGAGATATCTTCTTGTACATAGCATTTGATTCAGCTTTTCTAGCATCTACGGTTGAGATCAAATTCAGAATATGACAGGCACAACGGTGATGCTTTGGAAGCTGATATTCAGAACACTCATCTTCTTCCTCCATCAAAGCTTCCACTTCAACACCCTCTGTCTCCTCTTCTGCATCCTCCTCTTCACTGTCATTCACACCTTTACTCTCATGTAATTGAACTTCCTTCATCTTCACATGCATAAACTCGGAAGGCCTTAATAAAGTTTGAGGCATTATCTGTTGTGGTCCTAACAATTTTTTCACGGATGTTATACTCACTATGAATATCATTAAGCGCACTGGCTAACACATCATAAGAATGTGTCCCTTTCAGCCTTTTACAAGCCAGAGCCACAGACTTTCTTTCTAGGGTATCTGGCTCTATCCAGTGGGCAGTAGCCCCAATGAAACTTTGCCTATGAGCGGTCCAACAGTCTGTAGTCGTGGCAATATACTTAACAGTCTGCATTGCATTCTTCAATTTTTCTTTCATTTGCTTTGTGCACTTATCAATTCTCTCTCTCAATGTTGTACGTGACATGACTGTGTAATCAGGTTGAGTACAATGTATTAAATCAACAAACCCAGTCTGTTCTACTACTCCAAAAGGGTGCAAACCCTGGACAATAAAGTTAACCACTGCAAGGTCTATGGTCTTCTGAGATACTTTGATGTCCTCAAGTTTTCGCTGCTTTATTGAAGAACCTCCATCAGCAAACAATGTCCCCTTCTTTTTAGAAGAAGTTGCTGCCAAGTACTCCTTCAGAAGTGCTCTGTGCTTTCTCTATAAAAGATAGTGACAACAGAATTAATACACATTTAGCATTAGTAGTATTAGTATTTAGTAATATAGTCAATCTACAACCAAAATAAATCTCACAACATAATGTATTTTTTAAAATATTTTTTTTATAAATACAAATATTTTTTAAGGGTTCAAGAATTAATCTAAACCACTACTAGTTAAGTGCAAGTGCAAACACTAACCTTACATTTTACTAGCATATGATATTACTTTGTTATGACTGGCAACATGTAAGTAAGTACCACATAAGCAAAAAGCTACTGTATTTGCCATGTTTGGACCCTAAAGTTACAGGATTTTAGATTTACGTTAATACAAAACCACAGTGCATACGCAAATTTTTTAGAATTTGCAAACATATGGGGCACTGAAACGCGAAACCAACATATGTTTGCAAATTCTAAAAAATGTCATGATATTGACGAAAAACAACTGTCATAGTGCAAAATTGTTCCCAATCGAATCAAACCAAGATATAGTTTTGCCTGCATGCTTACTTGTAAATGTCAACTAAATACCCAATGTTGAATGGTAAAGAAGCTAGAACATATGTCCATATGTATAAAAAGTTTGAAACTTTTTTCATCGAGTCAAAACAAACAGCTATTTTAGCCAACTACGAATGTACAGATATATAGCAGTAGTTTGCTCATATCCAAAAATGTAACGTACTAGCAAGCTATCGTCCCTGCTGTGCTAATAACCAGCTGAAGTTGCCCTGTTAGTGCTAACGTTACCACTAACTGGCTATGTTATGTTATGTTGACATCCGTTTTTCTATAACAGTCATAGCACCATTTCATAGCAAGTTTGTAACTTAAATATTAATAACTAGCATTGCATGTCTTACCTCTATATGTTTCTTCAAATTTGAAGGGGAGTTTTTAAACGCCAACAGTTCTTTGCGTTGAGGTAGGCACTTGACACATTGAAAACGCCAGGAGTCATTCTTTGAACCTTTAAATTCAAATAACTTGCTTAAATAAGGCCAGGGATGTCTCTCAGAATCAGAGCTGCAGGGCACAGGCTCAAGCTCCGTCGACGTTGTTGGCTCTTCGTCCATGTTTGATATTGGTGTCCACCGTGTCCTTCGATTTACACACTTCCGCTTGTGTTGTTTCAAAACGCGCGCTGAGCGCGTGAGTTCTTTGACCAATCAGATCTCCGATCTGTTTCAACGTGCATTGGCCAGCAACGCCAAAACGTCAGTCGACCAAAAAATGTGTATGCAAGAGATTCGGAAGGATGTAACGACACGCATTTTAATAATGTAGTGGAGTACAAAGTACAGATAATTGCTGAAAAATCTACTTGAGTAAAAGTAAAAGTATGCATTATTTTTTTTACTTAAGTAAAGTATAGATACATAAAAATGTACTTAAGTACAGTAACGAAGTACAAATACTTCGTTACATTCCACCACTGTTGCCCAGTCGGTCTTGTCTTGTTAGTCTTCCCCTTTGTGAACACCTGGGGATGTTCATTAAAGGGGGGGCTTCTGTCATGAGTCTGCCTTCATGTCATGTCTTTTCTTGGTCTTGAGGCGGATTCATGACGAAGTCTTATGTTTTATGTGAGAGAGAGATGTTGACCCTATCGGCCTTCAATACTCTCTCTCCCGCCATCTCGTTTCCTCGTTAACCTTCCCTGAGTGTTTCAGTACCCACACCTGACCCTTGTTAATTATCCTTTGTCTGTCTCCCTTTAAAACATCCTCGTGTTCATTGTCCTGTGCTCGTTCGTTGTATTTCGTGTACCTTGTACTTCATGTTTGATTATTTGCCTTGCCTGCCTTGGAGATTACGTGTTGGATTATTCCTGAACTTCCCTGTCTAGTTGCTGTGTTTTAGTTTAGTCCCTCGTGTTAATTTAGTTAGTTCTTGTTCTCCAGTTTTTGGTCCCATGTGAGTAGTGTTTGTTTCTTGTTTTTAGTTAGTTGTGGTCCTTGTTTTTTCCCCCATTGTGGGTTTTTGTTTATATATTAAAATACCTTTTGTGTTACCCCGTACTGCTGCCTGCGCTTGGGTTCTTCTCTACTGCCATCCTTGACAATCAGAAGCTGAAGAGACATTTAAAAAAATGTTCCAAAGAGGTGTGTAAAAAATGTTCGATACATTTTAGATAAAATGTCCAAAACTAAAGAGATCACATCCTGGGCTGATTCAGGCGAGTTTGTGTTTAAAGGTAGAACGATCCCTGGATCGCACATGTACGATTTACTTAAAGGTGTGACAGCTCCACAAAAGATTGCTGATGAACGGAGACCACCTGGGTGGAACGAGTTTCTGGAGGCAGTTGCTTTTTTAAATATACCATACTTTATGGTGCCAAACCACTATGTCAGACATGCAGTCAACTCATTTAAACACAGATTGATACCGACTGTAACCAGATCACCTGAGAGGGATAGAAAAAGAAAAAGAATGCGTACAAACACCCCGTCAACACAATCAAATTATTCAGAAGGCCTTGCATTTCAATCACCCCCTCTTAACCCGGGTCGGTGGATACGTGTTTAACCTCTGAGATTTGTATGATTTTTGTTGATTTGTTATTATAAGTATTGTTGAATGTTTTTGTATGAAAATAAAAACTTAAAAGATTGAATTTATGTTCTTTAGTATTTATTGAAAAATATTTGCACACATTGAATTATTACCAAAACTGTCAAAAAAGCACCCTACACCATTTTCATTTATGTAGATGGCTAACCAGTGTTGACCCGGCAGACCAGAATATTCAATATAACCATCAAAGGCATCTTTTTTAAAGGTTCTTGGGGGAGATCGTCACAGGGTAGTTAACCAAGAGGATGGATATTGCAGGAGACCTTGTCCAGGACACCTGTAAGCTGTATTGTATTCATTTGCTTATTAATAGTAATCAGCCAGGATCTGACGACGATTTGAAACTTAAATGAAGCTGTCAAAATTCGCATAAATTAACAAATTTATCATCTGGGGTAACGGTTGGCTAAAACATGTCTCCAGTCTAATATTGCCACTCTTGATAAGTGAAATGTGCTGTCCGCGTACTTCATCCGGTGTGAGATTGAATGGGTAGATTGTGTAGCCGTGGAGGAATTCTTCTCTATCAATAGATACAGCCTGATTTTAAAGATGCCTTCCAGAAGGCAAGGCTAACTGGTAAAATTCCCGCACTGCAGAACCGCTTTCGTTATCAGGTTGTAGCGGTTTTGTAGGGTGTTGTTGCCCATCAACATAGACGGCTAAGAATAATGCTAAATCATTATTTTTAAACGCAAAGGGGTTTTTATCATATGTTCCTACAAATGCATTATTATCGGCCATCTCTAGTACGATAGATTTTGGTAGAGTTCTCCACCATCCCACTCTGCGGTGTACAAAGGGTCGTTGCCACAGTTGTTCAATTCTCTCCAAACATAATTGTAAAATATAAACCATTCTTTGGCAGGAAAAATCAGACAGGGGTCCTGTGATGTGAAATCATCTCCGAGATCGCCTGTATAGAGCTTGACGCTACGCGATGTCTTGTCAAATAGATACCTCCCCACACGATTGCCAGACATAGAGAAATCACGTTTCACAAAATCATAGTCTTCATGGAGAAACTTTGTCAGACTAACTCTCTGTCTTTTCTTAGGTGCAAAAGTAAACTTTTCATCCATTTCCACAGAAATTTTGTTGGTGAAATACACATCACCCTTCGGACGGTTTAAAGAGCCTTTGACTCTTTTTTCAATTATCTTGAAATTTCCAATTTCCTTATCTCTCTGCGGTGAAGGGGGGTGTGAGGCAGCAAGGTCTGGACATAAATGTACACAGGATGTACGATCAAAGGGGTCATAATCATAAAACACAGCAGGGGGTCATAAATTATGGGTAATAAATCACGTTTTTGACACTCGGTGTATCATATTTTCTTCTAGGTTGGTTTTGGTTTAGATGACCAGACATATGATAACCCAGCACCAGCACCTGTGTGTTTAAGACCTAATGATGATTATACTTTCCTTGCAATGAGTTGCTTCTTCAAAGCTTGACAGCTAGCTAACAGTGTAAAGTTCTCCAAAAAGACACAAGGCATAACTTTTCTTGGGTTCCACGAAGAAACTTTACTTTTCTTATTATACTGTAAAACTGTAACAAAGAGCAAAAGACAAACAGAGAAATGAGATCAAACCAATACAGATATATCTAAAGTACACAACTTATAGCAACAAAAATGCTGAATCATAACTAATAGCCATGCTAACTATCAATTTAGTTATTTGACATGAGAAAACTCCAATAAACCAAAGATATGCCAAGTACAATTACTTTAACATTTTTTGTAATATGTACAGTACTTACGGACAAATAGTATCCAAGGCAACCATGTAAAAAGAAAAAATGCAGCAGGGGAAAACAGCACTGGTACTCTGCTCTGCAGCACACTCAACTTACTGATGATGGAAATTTACTACAGGAAGTGAAACTTAAACTAAAGCTACTGCTGCTTGTTAGCCAGAAGGGGACACTGTTGCACACACAATTATGTAAAAAAATCTAACTCTTAATTTACTTCAGAGAAGTCAGAAGAATGATATTGAAAGGGATGTAATAGGTGATTTAGATGGTGTAACAAAGTTCAATACAGGGAAGAAAGGAGGCGGGGTCGGCGTGGCTGGGAAAACGTAGATACTCTTTTTATTTGCAATACTTCCGGGTTGCAAGGACCCGCTCATTCAATGTCTATACAACTCTTGGGTTGAAGATTCTTTCTAGGTGGGGAATTCCTGGACGCACCGTCTCTCTGGCTCCCGACACTCGCTTTCCCAGCCGGTTTCTCTCTCCACTTCCGCTTCCTCCGTCGAGCTAAATACGTCTCCTCGCCAATTACTAGAACGAGAAGCAGGTGTTTTCACTAAACCGTTGATCTGCTTACTCACCGTCTTTCTCCCGACACTCCCTCTCCGCGCAGACCGTGCTGAACCACGCCCCCCTTGCCACAGATGGTCAGACCAGCCAGACATTCGATACACTCGTTTGCTTAAGTCATAGCGATACGCAGCGAATAGTAAGAGATGGAGGTGTCTTAGGTGAATACACAGTGGTACCTAGACGTAAGTTTAACAGTTTGGAGGTACATAGGGTTTTAAATCTACGGTCGATAACAACTACAGACATGGCTGACTATGTTGTGTTTTTACATGAGGCTTTATCTGAAATAGTGTCATTTTCCAGACAGCTGGCAGGTGATGGTGGTTTAAATAACATTACATTGCGATAAGATAATGCAAAGTAACTCCAATTTGTGTATTGATGACAGATTGGAATTAAAAGTGACTATAGCGATGTGTAGACGGGGGTGCATACAGAAAACTTCATGACAAAGCGCATAACGAGGTTATTGCGAGAAACAGGATTAATCTTTTCTGCCCAGTTAATATTTCAAACAATCTGTGTTTTGCTATTTGTCTGGCTCATTTTCTGAACCCCCAAATACCACACACAGAGCTTATACCAATAGTATCAGATTTGCAAAAGGCTGCTGGGTACTCAGATCAGGACATGATTGGATTTAATGACATAGCAAAGTTTGAAAGCATGTCACACATTAAAATAGTGGTTTTCCACAGGTCAGACACTGGTATGTTGGAAAAGTACAACACAAAAGATGCGCCACATTCCAGAACAGTGTTTTTGTAACTGCACGATGGTCATTATTTTATGATTAAGAATTTGAAAGCGTTCATAGGCACACCGTACATTCGTGATTTTTGTTACAGTGGTTACACAAGCCCTAGAGACCATAGATGCAAATATGTATGTGATATCTGTAACGGGACTGAATGTTTCAGACATGCTGTGAAAATAAGACAATGTAGCGACTGTCTTCGGTTCTGCAGATCCGACTATTGTTATGATATGCATAAGAAACCACCATTAGGCCAACAATTTTCACAATGCGCTGTGACAAAATATTGTCCAAAATGCAATAGATGTTATCACATTAGCGGCACAGACCCTAAACCACCCAAATGCCCTGGAGCTTGTTGTGTAGATTGCGGCGAAAGATTGCTTGTTGATGGGGCCCATCAGTGTTTCATACAACCGATAACCCTTGTGGACCCTAGTGTGAAATACATCTTTTATGATTTTGAAACGCGCTACCAAGATGGGAAGCATGTGCCAAATTTTGTGTGTGCAATTACATTTTAGAGTTCACAGCAGAGGGTACGGATTGTGTTGAATGACTCCTTAGACGATATAAAAACTACACATGGATTGCACATAATGCATCTGGTTTTGAGAACCTTATACTTTTGGAACATTTCACAAAAGTGGGGCTTACACTTAATATCACAATGCAGGGTTGTCGGATAATTGTAATGTTTGACAATGGCTTTAAACAACGTTTTATAGACAGCTACTCGTTCATCCCCATGCGTTTGGCAAAGACAGCGTCGGCGTTAAATCTGCCCTGTGAGGACAAGAGATACTTCCCACATCATTTCAACAGGTTAGAAAACAAAGCTTATATAGGACCGTATCCGGATAAACGCTTCTATGGGTACGAGACTATGTCTGATAAAGACAGATTGCAGTTCAATGAGTGGCACTGTCACTGATAAGATATTTGATTTTAAAAAAGAACTAGCAATGTATGGTAAGAATGATGTCGTTCTGCTGAGGGCGGCTTGTATGACATATTGTGATTAATTCATGCAGTGTACAGGTCTTGATCCGTTTACATGTACCACTTTAGCATCATGCTGTATGGCTGTGTATAAAACACACTATTTGCCAAAAGATAAACTAGTTTTGACAAACAACAACGCATACACCAGTTAAAACAAGGCCTATTCAGATGTATCCATCGAATGGCTTGAATATGTTAAAAAAACACAAAATGTGGACGTTCGACATGCTTTAAACCACGGTGAGGTGTTATTTGGTAAATATTTTGTTGACGGTTATTATGAGACATCAGATGTAAAGACTGTACTCGAAATCTTTGGTTGTTTCTACCACGGTTGTTCTTTATGTTTTAGACCAGATCATTTAAATCCGTTATCAAAACTGTCCTATGGTGAACTTAAAAGACACGTTGATGACAGTGGTAAGAGCGCTAACAACGCAAGGTTGTGGGTTCGATTCCAGGGGATTGCAAATACCTATGTAAAATGTATAGGATAAAGCAATGTAAGTCGCTTTGGATAAAAGCGTCTGCCAAATGCATAAATGTAAATGTAAATGAAAGTAGAGGTGATGTGGGAATGTGAATGGAAGCTAGCCAAGCAATTTGACCCAGACGTAATTGCTTTTATTTCCACATATAAACATCCTGTGAGATTGAGACCTCGCGACGCGTTATTCGGTGGACGTACTAACGCATACAAATTGAACCATAAGACGATGGTGAGAAAATAAGATATGTCGATGTCACAAGTCTGTATCCATTCTGCCAAGCCAGAAGGGTTACACCATAGGGCATCCTCAAATCATTTTCAAGGATTTTGAACCTCTAGAAAATTATTATGGAATTGTGAAATGCTGTGTTTTACCACCATGTAACCTAGTATATCCAGTCCTCCCCATGCGATTCGGAGGTAAATTATTATTTTCACTCTGTCGTACATGCACCGAACAACAAAATCAGGCAAAACCATGCAGACACACTGATGAACAAAGAGCCATCACAGGTACTTGGGTCAGTATTGAATTGATAAAAGCTATAGAGAGAAGGGTTATGTTGTGGTTGACGTAACTGAGGTGTGGCATTTCCCACAGCGATCAGAAACATTGTTTTGGGAATATGTTAAAACATTTTTACAGTACAAACAAGAAGCCAGCGGGTATCCAGGACATGTGGTGACAGATGCAGACAAACAAGCATACATCGATGACTACTTTGAAAATGAAGGGATTAAACTGAATCCTGATAAGATAAGTCACAACCCCGCACGTCGTTCGATTAATAAGCTTTTGCTTAATAACTTGTGGGGGGAGATTTTCGATGAGGGAAAATCTACCCACCAAAGAGTTGCTATCAGACCCTGAACAGTTTGCCCAGCATATCTTCGGCAACGGTTATGACATCAAACATTTCTCTTTTGTATCAGACACAGTGGCCATAATTCAATGGTGTTACGCTGATGGTAAAGGCGGTCAGACCCGAGACATTAACATATTTTTAGGCGCCTTTATAACAGCGCATGCTCGTTTAGAACTGTATGATCTAATGGACAGGTTGGGTGATAGATTGTTGTACAGTGACACAGACAGTGTCATTTTTATATCAAAATATGGTGACTGGGAGCCACCATTAGGTCCGTTTCTAGGTAATCTCACCAATGAATTTGGGTCAGGTTCATTCATTACCGAGTATGCTTCAGGGGGGCCTAAGACCTATGGGATCCGTACAAATACAGGTAAAATTTGTATGAAAGCCAAAGGTATAACACTTAATGCTGTAAACTCTGAGGGTATCTGATTAGACACTCTGATTGGGCTAGTCAACCACTTTGTTGAGGGGGACGGCGATAGTCGTTACATATTGGCTCGCATGGACGGCATTGTTAGGGATAAAAAGAGGTTTACGCTACATAACAAATCAGTAGACAAATGTTTTTGTGTGAATCAAAGCAACAATGTTGTTGCAAAATGCTGTAAAATCGATTTCTAAAAAGGTAGAGAATATTGTATATATTTATGATTGTTGGCAACCATTGTATGATGATTTGTTGAAAATGTATCAAATTAATTTTGTTGAAGGTATACCACAGACTCTGAATGATGATAATTTGTTTCCTGTCAATAAAATTAATTTTCTTATAATTGATGATTTAATTAAAGAAGCCAGTGGTAACAATGAAGTGGAAAACATTTTTACACAGTATGTACACCACAGAAATCTTAGTGCTATTTACATCGTACAGAATTTATTTTGTCAGGGTAAATCCAGCAGGACCATCAGTTTGAATACAAACTATTCGGTCTTGTTTAAAAACCCCTGAGATGCCACCCAGGTAATGGTGTTAGCCAGACAGATGTATCTGGGGCATGCCAAGTCTTATCAGGATGCAACCAGTAAACCATATGGTTACCTCATGATTGATTATAAAGCAAAAACACCCAAAACACTATCGTCTTAGAACAGACTTACTCTCAACATATCCAGTGGTATATCTGCAGAAAAGAAAGCATTGAGACAGAACATTGGGGGTGAAAAATGTCTGGTAAACTTTATAGAAATCTCCCTGTATTAAAGCTACTTTTAAAAGCCACACCCCATCAGAAACAGATTATTTTACAATCCACCACCGACAAATTTATTGTAACACTATGCGAGGTCGGGCTTAATGTACTTCATGGTAACATACCGCTCACATCTCAGCAATATCAGAAACTAAAACGTCAGAAAACAGTGCTTAAATTTGTGACAAACGGGTAATAAACCAGCAGGGCGGTGGTTTCCTTCTACCACTCTTAAGCATCGCAATACCATTTATTTCCATCCTGATTACATCTACAAACCCGATTCCAAAAAAGTTGGGACACTGTACAAATTGTGAGTAAAAAAGGAATGGAATAATTTACAAATCTCATAAACTTATATTTTATTCACAATAGAATAAAGATAACATATCAAATGTTGAAAGTGAGACATTTTGAAATGTCGTGCCAAATATTGGCTCATTTTGGATTTCATGAGAGCTACACATTCCAAAAAAGTTGGGACAGGTAGCAATAAGAGGCCGGAAAAGTTTAATGTACATAAAAGGAACAGCTGGAGGACCAATTTGCAACTTATAAGGTCAATTGGCAACATGATTGGGTATAAAAAGAGCCTCTCAGAGTGGCAGTGTCTCTCAGAAGTCAAGATGGACAGAGGATCACCAATTCCCCAAATACTGCGGCGAAAAATAGTGGAGCAATATCAGAAAGGAGTTTCTCAGAGAAAAATTGCAAAGTGTTTGAAGTTATAATCATCTGCAGTGAATAATATCATCCAACGATTCAGAGAATCTGGAACAAGGGAACAATCTCTGTGCGTAAGGGTCAAGGCCGGAAAACCATCCTGGATGCCCGTGATCTTCGGGCCCTTAGACGGCACTGCATCACATACAGGAATGCTACTGTAATGGAAATCACAACATGGGCTCAGGAATACTTCCAGAAAACATTGTCGGTGAACACAATCCACCATGCCATTTGCTGTTGCGAAGAGAAGCCATATCTAAACATGATCCAGAAGCGCAGCCGTTTTCTCTGGGCCAAGGCTCATTTAAAATGGACTGTGGCAAAGTGGAAAACTGTTCTGTGGTCAGACGAATCAAAATGTGAAGTTCTTTTTGGAAAACTGGGACGCCATGTCATCCGGACTAAGAGGACAAGGACAACCCAAGTTGTTATCAGCACTCAGTTCAGAAGCCTGCATCTCTGATGGTATGGGGTTGCATGAGTGCGTGTGGCATGGGCAGCTTACACATCTGGAAAGGCACCATCAATGCTGAAAGGTATATTCAAGTTCTAGAACAACATATGCTCCCATCCAGATGTCGTCTCTTTCAGGGAAGACCTTGCATTTTCCAACATGACAATGCCAGACCACATACTGCATCAATTACAACATCATGGCTGCGTAGAAGAAGGATCCGGGTACTGAAATGGCCAGCCTGCAGTCCAGATCTTTCCCCCATACAAAATATTTGCCGCATCATAAAGAGGAAGATGCGACAAAGAAGACCTAAGACAGTTGAGCAACTAGAAGCCTGTATTAGACAAGAATGGGACAACATTCCTATTCCTAAACTTGAGCAACTTGTCTCCTCCGTCCCCAGACGTTTGCAGACTGTTATAAAGAGAAGAGGGGATGCCACACAGTAGTAAACATGGCCTTGTCCCAACTTTTTTGAGATGTGTTGATGCCATGAAATTTAAAATCAACTTATTTTTCCCTTAAAATTATACATTTTCTCAGTTTAAACATTTGATATGTCATCTATGTTGTATTCTGAATAAAATATTGAAATTTGAAACTTCCACATCATTGCATTCTGTTTTTATTCACAATTTGTACAGTGTCCCAACTTTTTGGGAATCGGTTTGTAGATAAAAGAAAAAAATGGAGTATGCAGATAAAAAGTTTTTAGTTCCACAGCATCAACTAGATAGACTAAAATCTGGTATCCCTCGCGAGTCTATACAACAGTCTGTAGAGAACGATCTGGACACAGCTATAAGGGACATCTTGCACAGCTCGTATATGGACTCTAAACGGTGCACAAATATTTTACAGAGATATTTAACATTTGCTAAGCAGTCTGATCGGTATGATATCATAAGTATGATAACATTAAACATACCTGATAAAGAAACAACTAGTTATGTACAGAATGTCGAAAACACTGTTTTAGGTGATACTGTTGTAAATGACGTGTTAAAGAATGTACCACAAACGATGCTTGAAAAACACTCGATACATATTAGATAAATTGACTAATGCTAAAGATATCGCATCATGGAATGATTCTGGGGAGTTTGTGTATAAAAGCCATCCCGGGGTCACACATGTTGGATTTAGTAAAAACGTAACAGCACCATACAATGTTAAAGATGGAAACAGGCCTATAGGTTGGACAGAGTTTCTGGAGACTTTTGCATCACTAATCATACCACAATCCACTATACCCAACTGAAATGTTCGACGTGCAATCACCACGTTTAAAGCAGGAAAAAAACGACAGCCAGTTCACGTACACCACAG
Source organism: Triplophysa siluroides (assembly GCA_006030095.1). Classification (NCBI taxonomy): domain Eukaryota; kingdom Metazoa; phylum Chordata; class Actinopteri; order Cypriniformes; family Nemacheilidae; genus Triplophysa; species Triplophysa siluroides. Next base: position 66,911 of record VCII01000306.1, read on the forward strand.
CATGATTATAGCCATTCAGACACCGATGTTTTCATCACACCTAGGCATGAACATAGAGGCTGGATTAGTCTCTAATCGTTTTATTTTTTTTATATTATAGCATTAATTGTATGTGTGTGTGTGTTAATAAATAGGCATCAAAAAGAAGACTCTTGCTCTATTTGTTATTTATTTATTATTTTTAATATAAACATACATTTTTCTAGTCTGAACACATTGAACACACTGATACATATTTTTCTTATTATTGTAGTCATTGGGGTTTAGTTTTTTCACAAAAAATGACACCATATTGTCGTTTTTATCTAAATCATCAATATATTTTCTAATCACACGTTCATAATCAGAAGTACTGGCCATATGCTGGAGAAAGAAAACACAATGTTGACCGCAGGTGTCTGACAAATAATTCTGGACTTGCATGGATATGTATTGTACCCTCTCACAATTGTGAATTAGAAATTTGCTGATTTGTGCAGGAAAACGGGGGTGATCGGGTTTATTTCCAAAACTGTCAAAAAAGCAACCCATTCCCTCTCTACTTATATATATATAGCCACCCAGTGTTCTCCGGGGAGTTCTGACGGATGTGTGTTAATTACGACCATAGATGGAGCTGATCTTAGACTTTCTTCTGGTAAATAATCACACGGCAGTACCCCTAGAAAGTGTGTGTTGCATGATATTTTATCCATCACGTGTGTGATCTGTATGGTATTCATGTTAATAGAAATCAATTTCAAGAATCGAGTCATAAACACCATAGATTACAAGGGTTATCGTACGAAGGAGTGGTTGTCGAAACCGTGCTTCTAGTCTTATATTTTCAGATTTAATGAGTGAGACGTGCCTAGAACTTTCCTTGTCGGGGTTCAGGTTAAAGGAATAAATAGTGTAGCCGTGTAAATATTCTTCATGATTAATAAACAGTGCTTGAGTTTTCAGATGTCTTCCAGATGATAAGACTAATTGATAATACTCCCGTATAGCAGAACCGGATCCGTATTCAGACTGCAGTGGTTTGGCGGGGTGTTGTTGACCGTCAACATAGACGGCCAAGAATTCTAAATCATAATTTTAAAAAGCAAAGGGTTTTTTATCATAAGCACCCGTGAATGCATCGTTATCAACCATTGCTATGACTAAAGCTTTGGGTAGGGGGCCTAGAAATACATTTTCCTGGGTCACCACGCGAGATGATTTTTTTATATTACACGTTCAATAAGGTATTTGGCCGTTGTCGATAGCAGTGCGTGAGCATGACCCAGACGTACTGGTGCTGACACAGTTACTTTTTTCACAAAATGCGATGCTGACTGAATATTTATTTTATAATTTATAGCGTCGTTCCTCATCAGACAAAACTCGTCTTTACACCTTGTCATGCGGATTTTAATGTCCACTCCATTAAGCATGAGTTTTTCTTGAAAAAATATATAATTGTATGGGGGCTAGTAATTCTACAACATTGCTGGCATTAGTGTACGCCGCTCTCTTTGTCAGACCCCTGTGTAGGATCTGGCCTGACCAAAGGTTACTTGGGATCGTAAAACACCATGACTCTCAGTAGGGGTCTAAACGGCGCCAGCACGTCTGATCCAACTGCCCTCCTCTAAAACATCCATCAATTTATCAGGATAGATTCCAACACACATACTCTGGACTTCAAAGGAATCCTAACAGGGAGGATGGGGTGTTTTCTCTAACAGGGACACCAGATGTTTTAACAGGAAGGAGGGCAAATGGTTAAATCAAGTCTTGAAAGTGTCTCTCCCTTTCGATCTTAACCACAATATCCTTAAATGGATATAAACCTATACCTCCATATTGTATTTTTGTCCCCATGTTATTCGGCCTCACCTATAACCTCAAAAGCATGTTTGATAGTTGTATCCTGCTTATCTTTTCATTCTTGTACAAACTTCAGGTCAATGTACTTATAATCCTGGCATGTTTTATATCTAAATGTTCCTCTCTTCACTCCTTAAAAGATGGTGTATAGCACAGTAATGTGTTTCATACCATACTCCTTTTGTGTCCCTCTAAGAGTTTTACAGCGCCAAACCCCTAAGTGATCATAAATGCAAATGGGATAATAGGCGAAACAAAGAACTTTGATTTCGCGCCTAAAATCATCTCATCGCATTGGATCGCCCACCTTGGAGGGGCGTGAAACCCCCAGGCTTAAAACATCCGGGAACGGAGCAATCGGTGCTCTTCAGTGTTCGCGAGTTTCAAGAACATCTGCTGAGACCTGTCTCTCTCTTCGGAGACAGTTTTTTTCCTGTTCGGCAGTCACTTCGGAAAAGTTTGTTTCTGACCTCATCCGCCAATCCGGCTCAACGGAAGGACCCGACGGATCGAAACCATAAAGACATCTGAAAACCACTTTTCACGGGCACAAGACCTTGTCCAAGCACACTCAAAGGAAACCAATGCAAGTATAGAAATTATCTTCTAAACAGCTGCGTTTAAGCCGTAACCCCTTTTTACAAGGAGATTGTCTTTGATGGTTCATGCAGATCTGAACATCCATTTGTAATACTGCCAACCCTTTTGTTTGTTAATCTCTTACTTTTCTTTACTGTCTTTATGTTTCATGTTATGTTTGTTTTTAACGTGTTTATATCTAGTTAGTTGTATTTGGTTTCCCCCTTTTAGTATAGTTAATAAACCCGCATTTGTATCTACAATCGAATTGTTGCTGTGTCTCTTTATCACGTATTAACGTCACTTAAACTGCTTGATTTCGTTATAATTTATGGAGCGGTACTGTACTACAGTAAGAGTGTTATGTTTCCAAGGCCAGGAAAGTAATATTTCTTAGACTTAATATACGATCTACTGATCCCTTGGTGGACGAGTGAATCTAGTTTGTTGTTATTATTAGGTCTGCTGAATCATATAAAAGTGTATAAAATAGGTATAATTAATCATCATTAATTATCCGTATTTTACTGTGATCAAATTCATAGTTTTCCCCGAAATACACTACACCTGTTTCCACCAGCCGGATCTGTAGAATCCATGTGTCCGGCGGTGTCTTTGTAAAAGAGACCCGATAAAAATGTTGTTTCAAGAACATCTTTTCCATAGTTAAGCAGACATTCTATAATACACTTGTAAGGGTATGTACTGGAACTCTGTGATATCAATCTATCTCCAAGCGATACGTCAACCTGTGAAAATATTGTAGCACCAGCGTAATTAATTAATCCCACAGGTGCCCCATCTGCAATATCTGTTCCGTTAGGATTTGTGGTTTTGAGTATTATTTAGATCGATATAATCCTCTCCATTCCCCGCTATAAAAAACTCCAGGGGTGCTCTGTCTGATATTGCCGATAGGGTGGTATCTCTATATAGGTCATTTTTTCAACAGCTGTTTGAGTTAGTGGTACTGTGAACAAATCCAATTCTGATTTAACGCATTCTTCGGACATGCTATGTAGTAACGACATGATCTAGAACAGTGGTTCTCAACTCTGGCCCGCGAGATCCACTTTCCTGCAGAGTTTAGCCCCAACTCTGATAAAACACCTGAAGAGGCTAATCAGTGACTTCAGGAACAGACGCGTTGAACTTAATGTTGGTCTGCGCAGATTGTTTGGCATATATCATTAAAGTACCGCGAGAGCCATTCAAATGCGTACCGAGCAAGCTGCACTAAAATCGCTATCGCGGTACTTCAATCTCATACGCTGATAGATTTGCACAGCGCATCTAGAAGATGGTTTTAGGGGTTCTCTTAGCCGTTGTTTTGCGCTTAACCGTCACCCTGCGCTTATGTTTTACCACTGAGCCATTCCTAGATGTACGTCTTGCTTTCTTTAAAGTATGACCACTCCTCTTGACACTTGGCGGTCGTAACAGACGTTTGCGGGACATTACAATCAGACTCGATCCATCTTGAGGATGTCTGTTGTTGTTATTGAAAGCGCTCGACATTGTGTTACTGACAACATCAGTAAATATATTTTTTGCAGCTGATTTAAGATGTGGTTTCGCTATGTTGTGTAGCCAAGTCAGTGGGGGGCGCTGTTGTACTTTGTGACTGGTGACACCTGTGGAATAAGAATGGTGATTTGCCTTTAAATACGCCACGTCCCGGGAGTACTGTGTTCATATCGTTTGGCGGCTTCTTGGTTGCTGGTCGCTGGAAGAACGTGCTGTTTATATTCTGTGCGTATTTCGGAAATCGTTTCTGCCTATCTTGGTGGATATTAATAGACAAGTACAGCACAGTACGGTTACTCAGACTGACCGTGAGTCGTAAGGGCTGAACGACGGATACAACACCCGGTATCTGTTATAATACTATGATACGCTGCACTCAATGAATGAGACGTGTCGGGGATCCCTTTGAGTTTCCAGGTGCAGTTGACAGCTATTGGAAGAGTGCTTCTGGTTTGGATTGATCACTGTTTTCCCTACCTTTATTCCTTTTGAGATTTGGATTGTTCATTTTGTTTGTTGTGGGCCCTTGAACACATTATCAGTTGGACTACCAGGTCAAAGTAAATCTGCTGTGTATAATACTGTTATCGCCAATAGAGGGGGGAGTTAGTCACTTAAGTCCACGTGTGGGGGTAATGAAGTGACATTTGAGTTGTTTTACACTTAAGTGTGATACTTGTTTTTCTTTGAAGTGGGTTGTACGTTTTATTTTATTTTGAGAGTGTCTGTACCCTCTGTATTGGATATTATTGTATGTGCCGGTTTTGGCCAAGTCCCTACTGATGTTGAACACCAAGAGAATTAACTTTAATAAATGTGGTGATTGTTTTATAGTAATACTGGCCGAAGTTTCATTCATTAGTTTGGATAACTGTGTGGGAACCCGGGATCTCCTACCCATTTAACTAGGAGTGGCGTAGTCATAATTAGCTAAACCGTATGTATATATATTTATATCTATAACCCGGTTACATTTGGCGTAGTCGGCAGGGTTTTGACTTCTAAAGGCTGTATTACAATAAAAACAGTCTGGGCCTATGTTTTTGTTTATTTTTTTATTATTTGTATAGGGTGGGAAAACAGTGGTCAAGGACTCCCTCGTTGATCATCGTGGTCAGGTCTAAAAAGAACCAAAACATTTTTTTTTTGTAGGATGGCAGATGAAGACATGTCAGCTCAGCTTAGGGCACTCACTGAGATGGTGCAACAGCTACAGGTAGAAAATGCTAAACTTAAGGCAGATGTAAGTCAGAACTTACCGTCTGGATCCAGGAGTGGTCCCACTAGAGAACCACAGTCCCCTGTTGTTGATGATATTGCTATGAGTGGCGTTACAGCAAATCCGGTGGGAGTTATAGAGCGTTATGTTTATGTGCCGCGTGAACGTAAATGTCCCAGATTCTCTGGAAAATTGGCTCAGGATCTATTGACTGTAGAGGATTGGGTTGAGGAGGCCCAACGTCATCTGTCTATGCGCCCAATGTCACGTTCTGAGCAGACTTTGGCCATTTTTGATCTGTTGGAGGGAGAGGCCAGGACAGAGGTGAGGTTTCGTCCAGTGTCTGAAAGGGATGGTCCTGAAAAAATATTTAATATACTTCTCAGTGTTTATGGGTGTTCCCAGTCTTATATTAGTCTTCAGAAGCAGTTCTTCCAGCGACGACAACTTGACGGTGAGTCTCTAAGAGAGTATTCTCATGCTCTTATGTCCTTCATGGATGTGATTAAACGTAAAGATCCAGCATGTTTTGCTAATCCTGATACTGTCTTACGAGACCAGTTTATAGAATTTGTGAGAGATGGCATGCTTCGTCGTGAATTACGGCGGCAAGTTAGGCACTATCCTACTCTGAGTTTCCTAGATGCTCGCCAGGAAGCATTACGCTGGGGAGAGGAGGGTGAAAGCCCATATGTGCAGAGACCCCGTGCACAGTCTTGTAGTATGACTAATATTACTGAACTATCAGCTCATTCTGATGCTGTATTTAGTAAGCCCCTTGATGAGTTGATTGAAGTTAAAGAAAGTCTTCGTAAACAACAAGTACAGTTGGATGCTATCCTGAAGCGTTTAGAGTCCTCCATCCCCCAAGTTGGGTCTCGATTGTTGTCTGTGCCCCCGACTCCTGGGGTGGAGACTCGTAACTTTCAGTATCGATATCATCAAGATGGTAGACCCATTTGTTTGCGCTGTTCCCAACCTGGCCATATTGCAAGATTTTGCAGAGTTAACCTTGGAGCAACATCAGGAGTACCGGTAGGGTCTAGGCCTTCTACCCAGCCTTCGGAAAACTGTGCCCCCCGGCAGCATTGCCCATGCGTCGGGTGGGGACCCTTTGGGCATTCCCCCTGTAAATGAACCTCGACTTTTAGGTAGGTGTCCAATAGTGGAAATTACAATCGGTGGGGTGACCTTGGCATGTTTGCTGGATACTGGATCGATGGTGACTACGGTAACCCAACAATTTTTTGAACAGCATTTACAGCCACGGTTTCAGTCTCAGCTAAAATCTTGTCAATGGCTTAAGCTTAAAGCAGCCAATGGTCTTGATATTCCTTATTTGGGGTATTTAGAGGTGACCATAGAGCTGCTTGGAAAGATACTGCCTAAGATGGGTATTTTAGTTGTAAAAGACTCTGTCGACCCAGTCACCCAGATAAGAAGAGAAAAGGTCCCTGGTCTTTTGGGGATGAATGTTATCAGTAGTTGTTATCAGGAATTGTTTTTGGAGCATGGGACTATGTTTTTTAATTCACCTCCTATACAACATGTAGGGAAAGTATGGCAGAAGGCCTTTTCAGAGTGTCAATTTTGGGAACGTTCATTGGACACTGGGTACATGGGTCTAGCTCGAGTGCAGAAGGGTCCATCCGTCTGTGTTCCAGCAGGAGCTATGAAATTGGTCCCAGCAACTTGCAACCCGGTTGCCACATATGACACTTGTTTTTTGGAACCAGTGTCGTTTGTGGAAGGCCGGTTGCCAGGGGACCTTCTTGTCCCCTCTGCTTGTTTATCTGTGGCCGGTGGGGTGGTAAATGTACCAGTTATTAATGTAGGAAACCAGGATCGTTGGCTGGGGCCAAAGACTATTTTGGGGGAATTGCATATTGTCCAGTTATCTCTTGCAACACCATCTATTGAGTTTCAGATACAACAGGAAGCTGTAGAGGCGGTAGCATTTATTCAGTCAGTTGAGGTAGAGAGCAACTGCAAGTGTGAATTTTCCCAGTCGACCTGGCCTGAGTTGTCTGGTCAAGAACATCAACAAGCTCGAGCACTGTTAGAGGAGTTTTCAAACGTATTTTGCCAAAGTGAGGGAGATTTGGGCTGTACTGAGCTACTCCAGCATACTATTCCCCTATTAGATGATGTACCCGTGCGCCAGCGTTACCGTCGGCTCCCCCCTTCTCAATATGATTTAGTTAAGAGTCATATTAGAGAATTGGTGGAGCGTGATATAGCAAAGCCCAGTTGTAGTCCGTATGCCTCACCTATAGTTGTGGTCCAGAAGAAAGATGGGTCTATTCGTTTGTGTGTAGACTACCGGCAGCTTAATGCGAAAACTCGCAAGGATGCCTTTCCCTTGCCTCGAATAGAGGAGACGTTGGACGCGCTTAGCGGGGCTAGGTGGTTTAGTACATTAGATCTGGCTAGCGGATACAACCAGGTTTCCGTTGCCCCACAGGACAGGGAAAAGACAGCGTTTTGTACCCCTTTTGGGTTATTCGAGTTTAATCGCATGCCCTTTGGGTTGTGCAACGCTCCAAGTACTTTCCAACGACTCATGGAACGTATTTTTGGAGATCAGAGCCTCCACGCCCTTCTGTTATATCTAGATGACATTGTAATCTTTTCTAAAACTTTTGACCAACATCTGGAGCGTTTGGAGATGGTGCTGAGTCGGCTCCGGATGCACAATTTGAAGGTGAAGTTAAAGAAGTGTCAGTTCTTTCAAACAGAAGTTGGATATTTGGGCCATGTGATATCAGCTGCTGGTGTGGCAACGGATCCTGAGAAGATCCGTGCAGTTTCTGAATGGAGTAGGCCTAGCTCTGTTAGGAACTGCGGTCATTTTTAGGATTCGCATCATACTACCGTCGGTTCGTGGAAGGGTTTGCTAAGTTAGCGGCTCCGTTGCACAAACTAGTTGGTGCTTTACAAGGCAGTCGGAAGCGTACGGTACGTAACAAGCACGACTCTTTTGGACAGCAATGGGATGATGTATGTGAAAAGTCTTTTGTGGAATTGAAAGAACGCCTTACTCAGGCTCCGGTTTTAGGGTATGCCGATTTTACTCTGCCGTTTATTCTAGAGACAGATGCAAGCCATTTAGGGTTGGGTGCAGTATTGTCACAAGAGCAAGGGGGACTACGAAGGCCTATCGCGTTTGCTAGTCGTGGGCTACGACCAAGTGAGAGGAACATGACTAATTATAGTGCAATGAAGTTGGAGCTCTTGGCTCTTAAATGGGCCTTGACGGAAAAATTTAGAGATTATCTCCTTGGCAATGAGGTGACCATCTACACTGATAATAATCCGTTGCGCTACCTTGATTCTGCAAAATTGGGGGCAGTCGAACAGCGTTGGGTTTCCCAGCTTGCGCTGTTCAACTATGAGATCAGGTATCGCCCAGGCACTGCAAATCGTAATGCAGACGCACTTTCGAGACTTCCGGTATACTCTGAGGGCCAAGTGGCAATTGAGGTAGCAGGTGTCACTGTCCCCAAGTTAATGTTATCACAGAGGAGGCCACAAGTAGTAGATTCATTAACAGTAGATGCTGTCCCTGTCCGTAGTAAGGCTGATTTGAGGGCATTGCAGATTGCAGATCCGTGTATTAAAGTTTTTTTACAGTTTTGGGGGCAAGGGGAACGTCCAACAGTCTCAGATTTGAGGGGCAGCCCAAGAGATGTTAAACAGTTGGTAAAGCAGTGGCCCCGGATTCGAGAGGTGGACGGGGTTGTATAGGACAGTCCAAATTCCATCTTCTAGAGACTTGGTCTGGCAGTTATTACTGCCTAAGGGGCTCCAGGTAGAAGTGCTCACTAGTCTCCATGATAATCACGGTCATCAGGGGGTAGAGCGTACTACCGATCTTATTCGTCAAAGGTGTTATTGGCCTAACATGTGGCAAGATGTTAAGAAATGGTGTACCACGTGCGAACGTTGTACTGTTGCTAAGGCCTCACAGCTCAAGGTGAGAACATTTGCGGGAAGTTTATTAGCCAGTAGACCCTTGGAGATTATTGCAATTGATTTCACGCTCCTGGATAAAGCCAGTAATGGACAGGAAAATGTCTTGGTTGTAACAGATGTTTTTTCTAAATTTACTCAAGCGTACCCCACCCCTGACCAAAAAGCAAGTACAGTGGCTAAGATTTTGACGGAGAAATGGTTCTATGTTTATGGGGTACCAACAAGAATTCACTCGGACCAGGGGCGTAGTTTTGAGGGAGAATTGTTGAGGCGCCTGTGTGACCTGTATGGCATTTCTAAAAGTAGGACTACTCCATACCACCCAGAGGGTAATGGCCAGTGTGAAAGATTCAATAGGACGTTGCATGATTTACTTCGCACCCTTCCATCGGAACAGAAGCGAAAGTGGCCACAGCTGCTTCCCCAACTTCTTTTTGCTTATAACACCACCGTACACCAGTCGACACAACATTCCCCCTATGAACTGATGTTTGGGCAAAAGCCAAAATTACCAGTTGATCAGTGGTTGGGCAGTAGCGACGAATTGGTAGAGGAACGTACACCAGTAGATTGGGTCACTCAACATCATGAATATTTAACCTCTATTTATGTCAGTGCCCGAAAACATTTAGAGTGTCGGCCGAACGTCGCAGAGCTAACAGTCCCGAAACTGTGCCCATACTATCTCCTGGCACGTTAGTATATTGTCGAAATCATTTTCAGGGTCGCCATAAGATTCAGGATGTGTGGAGTTCTACGGTACATGAAATTGTGAGTTGTAACGATGAAGTAGGGACGCTGTATAAAATAAGACTGTGGGGAACAGAAGGCCCTATTAAAGTCATGCATCGTTCTGAATTTAAGCTGGTCCCACATGGTATGAATAGGTTTCAACAATCTATTACAGGTACTCCTGTCCCCTCCGTTAGTTCCCGAGGTAAACAGGAAGTGAAGGTTCCTGTAATAGTAGAACAGCCACAAATGGCTGTAGTTTATACTAGAATTGGGACTCAAGTTGATTCTAGCACTCGATTGGTAGGGTGTGGTGTTAATTCTCCCAGCATGACAGCGAACTGTCCCCCTATGGAAAATATAGGAGTACCCATAGAGTCCCAACCTGCGGAAGCTGTACAAGAGCAGGTGGTTGACTTGGCCAACCACGAGGAGACAGCAGATCGTTTAAGAGACCAAGCAAGTGGGCAGGCAGGAATGCCTGGTCCCAATTTGAGGCGTTCTATACGCGAGAGAGCAGGTCAACACCCAAACCCCTTTCACCTTCCTCGAGCTATAGTACAGAAAATTCTCCCCGATATAGCGGAGGTTAGTTCTTTGACCCACTTTAGGCCCTAGCAGAAGTGATTTTTTTTATATATATTTTTTGGGTGTTCACCGGGACGGTGACATTAAAGGCAGGGGTGTATGTAGCCAAGTCAGTGGGGGGCGCTGTTGTACTTTGTGACTGGTGACACCTGTGGAATAAGAATGGTGATTTGCCTTTAAATACGCCACGTCCCGGGAGTACTGTGTTCATATCGTTTGGCGGCTTCTTGGTTGCTGGTCGCTGGAAGAACGTGCTGTTTATTCTGTGCGTATTTCGGAAATCGTTTCTGCCTATCTTGGTGGATATAATAGACAAGTACAGCACAGTACGGTTACTCAGACTGACCGTGAGTCGTAAGGGCTGAACGACGGATACAACACCCGGTATCTGTTATAATACTATGATACGCTGCACTCAATGAATGAGACGTGTCGGGGATCCCTTTGAGTTTCCAGGTGCAGTTGACAGCTATTGGAAGAGTGCTTCTGGTTTGGATTGATCACTGTTTTCCCTACCTTTATTCCTTTTGAGATTTGGATTGTTCATTTTGTTTGTTGTGGGCCCTTGAACACATTATCAGTTGGACTACCAGGTCAAAGTAAATCTGCTGTGTATAATACTGTTATCGCCAATAGAGGGGGGAGTTAGTCACTTAAGTCCACGTGTGGGGGTAATGAAGTGACATTTGAGTTGTTTTACACTTAAGTGTGATACTTGTTTTTCTTTGAAGTGGGTTGTACGTTTTATTTTATTTTGAGAGTGTCTGTACCCTCTGTATTGGATATTATTGTATGTGCCGGTTTTGGCCAAGTCCCTACTGATGTTGAACACCAAGAGAATTAACTTTAATAAATGTGGTGATTGTTTTATAGTAATACTGGCCGAAGTTTCATTCATTAGTTTGGATAACTGTGTGGGAACCCGGGATCTCCTACCCATTTAACTAGGAGTGGCGTAGTCATAATTAGCTAAACCGTATGTATATATATTTATATCTATAACCCGGTTACAGTTGAATCCTCTTCTTAGCAGAGGTATGGCCATTCTAAAGAGATCACCCACACCTCCTCCATACATGACCGCACCCCCAGCGTACCCCAGAAGTCCCCCACCAGCCTGATTCTTGTAGTATGCCACATAGCGTTTAGGATCATGATTATAGTTGTTGTTGAATAAGGCCATTATAATACAAGTTGTTTCACCGGTCTGAAGTGTAGTTTAACACACACTTTGCCGTAAGAAAACTTTACGTCTGTGTTTTGATCGTCCTTTACTTCAATACCAATGTCTGTGATTGTGTTTTTGTCAATAGACACGTAGTGCACGGCCAAAATCTGTCTGTAAACGTAAAGGAATGGGACTATCATCAAGTATAGACTCAAAAGCTTTTGCTTCGTAACCGGACTTGTTCTTCAGCACGCGACTCCATGCATATTTACTAAACACGTCATGAGAAATTTTAAACCATCGTTTTCAGCGGAATAGGCAGACATGTCGACCAAATCAGCCTGAAACTGTTTATCCACACCCTGTTTTAAACGTTTTTTACCACCTAAAGCCCCTGGATTAGAAGGTGTGTAATAAACCTTTTTCATTAGCTCAGACATGTTGTCATTTCAACGGACACATATAAATAAATCATTCGATTTTAAAAACAAAAGGTTATATTTGTGAAAATACAGCAATAAAAAAACATTTACAGACTGTCCAGATAACCAAGAAAACGCACAGATGTAAGAATATCTTTATCGACCATGTATTCACTCACAATTTCAATAATTTCACAAATATCATTCTGATCTTTTTTCTCGGGTATCAGGTTTATACATATATCAACAGCATATACAGATATTGCGATGGCATGTGCAACATCAAATACATTATCATTTTCACACAAAGTTTTTAATATTTTTCTGATGAACACTGAGGCTGTGTCGTCACCAATGATACATGCCTGTGTTAGATTATCCCATGAGCACGAAAAATTTCTCACAATATTCATTTCATTCTTTAAACTGGTTACACGTGTGGAATCACATACGATACATTCTGAAGGAACTTGCCTATCAACATTATCATATATCACACAGTACAAAAGATTAACTACTGTATTTCACGCTTATAATACAATTTACACATACGTTTGACAAAACCAATAATGCATGTGTTCCCCATCCCACCACAACTGTCACACACTGAGATCACCACCTGCACTTTTCCTGAAATCCACAGCGTCGTTGACGATTTTCTCACACTGTTTATCCACAAGTTTATCTGTGATTTCGTTAAGTTTCTCCACGCTAAAAGGTTCGCACCGTAGTTCACATAGAATAGCTTCTACGACCCCTTGAATTCTCTGGGGGTGAGGTCTTAAACCACAGGCGATTAACGCTTGACCAATACTATGTTTATCAAACAGCTTGCTTGATAGTTCTTTAAAGTATCCTTCGAAGAAATATGAGGATGATTCAAATAGACACGAGTGCTGCATCTGACTCGGATGATCGATCTCACAGCCGTGACACAGGTCTTTGAGATTTGTATTAACAACATGTGACATCAGAACGGCCACTATAGCTTTTATTATTTTAAAACCATCCTCTCCGACACAGCCATCCTCAGCATCACAATCTGTATATCCTACTGCTTCGGCGATGTCTCGGCCGCGAGTTGTGATGAATGTAAGATTGTGGTACCCCAGCTCGGCGCAGATTTTATCCAACCATGTGTTGCTAGAGCAGTGGTGTCAAACTCGGTTCCTGGAGGACCTCCGGTACTGTCCTCACACATGGCGGGCGGTGTGTTCGCGAAATCTTGAGACATGGTGAGTTCTCGTTGTGGCTTTGGGGTTTTCTGAGCAACAGCTTTTTATTGGTTTGTAGCACACAGGCGGTGTCAGAAGTCATTCTCAACAGATCCACTTCCGGCACAAACAATTTAACTCTCACAAAGTTGTATCGATCATGCAGCTTACACCATTTAAACATTTTGTCAATTCTTGTCAATTTACAATGTCTGTAAAAACAGCATCAAGCACACGTACGTTTCTCCACTGAAACATAATTATCAAATCATAACAAATGTTAGCACCCAGCAACATCTGTTATCGTAGAATCAAATCCACGTAATACATACAAAGAATCGTCGCGGGTATCCGCAACCGTCGGTGAACATGCGATACCACACACCAGGGATTATGCTGCGCCATTCTCCGACGAACATGGGATCCTGACGATATTTGTTTAGGTCACTTCAAACATGATTGTAAAACAATGACCAGTCTTGCGCTGGGAGAAACAGACACGGGTCAAGACCGGTCCTCTCCAACCCCTGATCGGTGCTGTACAGCGAAACACATCGTCGCTCCTTGTCGAGCTCGAAACTCCCAACTCGATTACCAGCTAGTGAAAAATCACGTTTTACAAACTCTTAATTTTCATGTACAAACTTGTTATATATATATACGTTCCGCACGCCTCGGAGCAAAAGTTAAATCTTCCGATTCCATACGCTCGCCAGTAGATGTCATTGACAGGCAATGTCATTTTTAGGAGTCTCAGCTCTGGATAGAGCCATTGTAGCACAATAAGTCACAGAATGAAGTTTCTGATTTAGATCTATTTAAACAACTACTACCACACCATCATCCCAGCAGGATTAAAACACTGTTTATTGCACGGGATAGGCCTACAACAATACAACCATAAAATATAAAGTGTCAAATAAGACTGACAGATCATAAAAATGTCAACCTAATTTGATTGACTGGTTAAAATAACTTGCCTGGTAGAGTAGGAGGACAGACACACTTTGATAAGATTAAGTAAACCTCAATTCTCAATTCACTCATTTGCATGATAAAAGCAATAAAACAAGGAAACGACACTCTTAGAAGAAAAAAACACATAAAACATTTATTGTATCTCTCTCTAATTTACAAACACAAACGTCTTTCACAAATAGCCTATAGTAAAATCAAACAGGCTGAAAACACACTGTTTGATTAGGGGGGGGGGTGAATGGGGGGTGGGGGGATGGTGTAGGTAGTTAGCCCACTGTAGGAAGGGCTGGGGGTCAGAGGAGTCCCCCACAACAGCCATAAAACATAAATGTCATCAAGATTGACAGGCCATAAAAGTCTCCATTGGAGTGACTGGTTGACAGAACTTTGACAGGGGGTCATAAATCAATCATCAATTTGACATAAGGTAAATGATTATACTACTTAACTCATTTCATGTAAGTGATCTTGATAGATCTGGTGAAGAATCATATTTGGTGAGCTAAACTCATCCTTATTTTAACATACAGCTAAAATCGCTACACAGTGCTAACGATTCGTACTGTACGCACTAGTATTCGGTCACATTTAAATGCATGAAAGGGCCTAAACCCCCAAAAACACCCAGAGAGATTGCACACTTTGTATATAGTAATCCCAGATGTAATTTTTTTCCATGTTTTTCATTTGGGAATTCATTATTATTATATTTTTTAATTAGTGAGTATCTGGGTTTATTAAGCTTAGTTTTCCCCAGAGTTGTGTGCTTTGAGGAGGAAGAAAAACAAGGGTTGCAGTAAAGAAAAAGGGCGCATAGTTGGGGCCCCCACACATGGATTTGCCTAGAGCCCCTAAATCACTAAATCTGCCCCTGTTGTGCAGACACTTGTTTGGGTAAGAATGTTAAATTTTTATGCACAAATATGCATGTTATGTGCAAATGCTCACATTATGTCATTCAACACAGTGGTCCTGATGACATATCAGAAGATCAAGACAAATAAACAACATTTGGATTTATTTTTAGTCATTTTATACATTGTCGTCGAAAGAGTTGTTGGGCCTACGCTGAATACAATACAGGACACCCAGGAAGTTCCCTCCTACCATTGTAATCGAGAGGCCGCTTCCAGTAAGTGTTATCACAGATGCCTATTTTCGGATCAAAACATGCATTTTACATTTAACGATCATGCTATATTGTTCAATACGGGGGGCTTGATGCTTTATTATAAGATCAATTAAACAAATGACATTTGCTATTATAAACTGTCATCTTGAAAATTGCAATTTGGAATACTCATGTGTGGGTAAAGAATGTTCCTTTTTATGCACAAATATACATTTTATGAGTAATGCTCGCATTGTCATCCAACACATTGTGCCTAATCACATACTACATGATCAATTAAAATAAAGGTCACCAAGGATCATACCAAGTTATTTAACACAGTGTCACTGAATCAGGGGGCTACACGGGACTCCCTATTCATTTAGAGGACACGTGGGAGGATCAATAGAAGGGCGGTGGCGCCACCCCATGGATCGTGGCTGAACTGCCGTTTCTGGCCTTTACATTGGGGTCGCAGCCGCAGGGAGTCCCAGAGTCCGAAGACCCCCCGGAACGGTAGAGGGCCTCAGGACAGGACGGCCGACTAAGAGTCGGACCCCTGAAAAATACTGGGGGTTTGCCGTGCTACGACCCGGAACCCATGACCCGTCTCCAGTGAATACATGTTTCAGACACCCCTGGCTGAATGTGGTGAGCTACAATAGTGTGTTACAATAATCTAGTCTTGACGTCGTGATTGCATGAATTAGCTTCTCTGCATCTGATAGTGACAGCATAAGACGTAGTTTAGATACATTCCTAAAATGGAAAAACTTGGTTTTACAGGTGTTGGCGACATGGTTTTCAAATGACAGATTACCATCGAATAAAATGCCAAGATTCTTTGCTGACAACAAGGTTTTTATGGAACATCTGTCAATAGGTAAGCAGTATTCTTGGTAGTTGCGTATGGCGGTTTTCGGTCCAATAAGTAACGCTTCTCTTTTGTCCGAGTTAAGTTATATAAAAAAAAGTTGTTACTCATCCGGGACATACTGTGACACGTAATTTTTTATTGCTACAAAATGAAAACGGTCATATAAGTAAGATTTAAACCATTTCAATGCTATTCCATTAATGGCGACGTAATTTTCAAGTCTATGTAAGGGTGTGCTGTGGTCAAGGATGTTGAATGCAACACTAAGGTCTAGCAGCACCAATAACAAGATACAGCCACGGTCAGACACCAAAAGCAGATCATTTGTAACTCTGATCAAAGCAGTCTCTGTATTCATCAAGTTTTTTATATTGAATATGCATTCCATTATTCTACTGAACTGCTGTATTTCGTGAGGCTTCGCGGAAATATAATGTTGAGTATTAGAGGCGTCTCATTAGAGGCGTTGTTGTTAGTTTGTTCAGCGGGTATCACTTCTGGTTGCATTGTTATACTTTTTTCTCTAATATCATCAATATTTTTGTTAAGTAGTTCATAAATTCCTCACTGCTATGCTAATATCCAAAATCAGAAGTCGATGAATATGTATTTATTGTTAATTTAGGCACTGTGTTAAATAAAAACCTGCTGGTTTTCTCTTTATTAGTGACGAAAAGTAGGCAGATCTAGACGTTTTTAAGGCTTTCCTTAATGTCCGAATACTATCCTTCCATGCTGTACGAAATACCACTAATTTGGATTTTTTTAAAGCTGCGCTGCGTTCTTTATACCACAGTGTTGGACTGCTATCTTTAATCTTCTTTAAGCGCTTTGTTTAGCATTTCGGAGAAGGTGGAGTTAAAATTTTTGGTGGTAATATCAGGATCTTTTATATTATTACACACGCTAGGAAATGTTGTCAATTCAGGCAGATTATTGAGGAACAAACTGTTTTTTTCTCTGCCATAGGGTTGTGAAGTAAACACGATACTAGATAATGATCTGAAATGTCTTCGCTCTGCTGAAGAATTTTAACGTTGACCACATTTATCCCTAAAGACAGTATTAAATCTAAAGTATGGTTACGAAGATGAGGGGGTCCTAACATATGTTGTCTAACACCTATGGAGTTAAAAGTGTCTTTGAAAGCCGTTCCTAAAATATATGTATCGTTATCTGCATGGATGTTAAAGTCACCAAGGACAAGGACTCTGTCTGATACAGTCTCTATTTTATGATGTTGTATTTAATGTGACAAGATTATCGCATGTTGTGCATTTTGTGGATTGCGCGACTTGAGATGGCAAGCAGACAGTTGGTTATGCCATTCTGTCTGCTCCCTTACCTGGGTCCCAGGGTGTTTTAAGACTACGGTGCCATGCAAAACTATTCATCCCCCTTCCTTTTATTAACATTTTGTTATGCTGCTTCCATATCTAAAACTACTTTAAATAAAAAAAAAAATGCATTAATCCACACTCCATGCACAATAATGACAAAACAAAAAAACAGGTTCATGACAACTTTGCAAATTTATTAAAAATTTAAAACTGAAATAAGTACAATGTTCAGTATTCGTACCCTTCTCTGGGACACTTGAAACTTAGCTCAGAAGTGTCAGTTTTGCTTGTTGATGTTTCTACACTTCGAGTGGAGTTAACCTGTGGAAAATTAAATTGAATATTTATGATGTGGAAGCGGCACATACCTCTCAATAAAAGGTGCAACCGCTGAAAATGCATATCAAAGTAAAAACCAAGACATGAGGTCAAAAGAACTGCCAGTAGGGCTCTGAGACAGGATTGTACAAGACACAGATCTGGGGAAGACTCCTGAAAAAAATCTGTATTGAAGGTTCATAGATGTCAGGCTCTGTCAGGAGCGGGAATCGAACTCGGGTCTCCGGTGTCACGAGTTCCCGACGCTACCACTGGGCCACAAGAAAAACCGTGCGTGAAAACCCAACAGGCAGAGACAATGGTACGTCGTCTTCAGTATAGCATGGAGACTAATTTTAGCACAATTTCAGATCCTGACCTTGATTCACTGATTAATTTAATTATCAGTCAAACGCCGGAGTTACACTTGTCCTAGGCAAGTGTTCTTGGACATCATATTATGTATACTGTAAAATATTTGATGTAAGAAGTGCTTTTCATTGATGATGTTGACATTTGTATTGTTTGTTCATTTGTATTGTAGGAAGCCTCAGAAGTAGAGGACTCTTTAAACAACGAAGGCGTGTCCGGGAGCGACTAGCGGCAGTTGACCCTGTTGGCACCATGATCCGTACAAGACATGCAATTAGGACGAGAGTATATAATGTTAGAGGACCAAATCATCTTTGGTATATATCACAATGGCATAGGGTTTAGTCCGTTTCAAATTGTCCAAAGATTGCTCGTGTGGTTGCTTGACCATTTATTGTTACCTCTATCGATATTGCATAGCAATCATTGATTTTTTACTTTTACTTCGTTTAACCACAGCCACCATCTTTTGTCAAACAACAGATTTTGGTTACGCAGGTGTTTATGGAACATTCAATATTCAAATTAAAACAAGCAATCAACTCTATAGCTTTTGGACATTTTAATTTTGTATGTTTTATATTATGTAGATAAAATACATCTCAGTATAAATTCCTTTTTAGGCAAATGGATTCAAACCACAAAATGATTGCATGGAGATTTGTGTTCCATGGATGCAATGATGGCTATAGCCGGACTGTTATTTACCTTGAATGCTGTACTAACAACAGTGCACACACGGTACTTACATTCTTTCGTTATGGTGTTGCAATATTTGGTGTCCCTAACAGAGTTAGAGGGGATAGAGGTGGCGAAAACATTGAAGTGGCCAGGTACTTGATAAACAATCGAGGAAGTGAAAGAGGGAGTTTTATAGTGGGGAGAAGTGTTCATAATCAGAGAATTGAACGCCTTTGGGGTGATGTCGATAGAGTTGTATCAGACTTCTAAAAACAACTCTTCCAGTATATGGAACACTCTGAAATCTTGGACTCCCCGAGCGAAGTCCACCTATGGGCTTTACATTTTGTGTACCTTGGCAAAATACAGCTATCAGCAAGTGAATTTTGCCAGCAGTGCTTTAAGTTCAGCCCAATCCATGACACCCTTGGCAATGTGGCATACAGGTATGTTTTTGCAGCCAAATCTGGAGCTTCTAACACAGGAAGAACTCGATGACTATGGTGTTGACTATGATGGTCCGATAGTTCAGGAAGATAATGAACAAATAATAGTTCCAGAAAGTAACCTTACATTCAATCTTGGCACTATAACAGTTTAGAAGGCGCATGTAACCCACTCACAGATGACGGCAACTATGGCATTAATCACTTTATTTTTGTAAGAGATTTTATTTCAGTTGTCTTGACTATATGGCATGTACACACAATAATGTATATGTATCATTTACATTGTATGTTATACTCATATTGTATAATTTACTTTTTCTATCATAAACTGAAAAATTAAACATGAAGAATTACATGTTTCAGAAACTCATTTAGCATATTTTGTAAAGTACATGACACAAATGCATAAACCTATATTTTTGAAGACATTTATACCTGGAAAAATGTGCTAAAACTATCTGAAAAACATTTCAACATTTCATGAAATAACATTTCACAAAACCCAAAGCCTTGGCAATTTTGAATAGCATACATCATGTTATTTATAAAATCAGTTTATGCTTGATAAACAGTTGAAAGATACAGGCTGTTGGCACATCTATTTGCTTTAGGAAGTTCATTCACCTTTTGTTCTTCGGAGCCTTCGCTGATAACTTCAAAACTACAGAGGTAAGAACTCCGCACCGCCACCGACCTCGCTCACGGGCAACCAAGGTGACCTTGCGGGCCCTGGGTCGGACAATGTCCACACATATGGTCCAAGAGAGACACCTCTGGCCTG
This sequence comes from Triplophysa siluroides, assembly GCA_006030095.1. NCBI lineage: Eukaryota > Metazoa > Chordata > Actinopteri > Cypriniformes > Nemacheilidae > Triplophysa > Triplophysa siluroides. Next base: position 87,093 of record VCII01000306.1, read on the forward strand.
GCCGAACCTTGCACAGATGAGTGACGCAGAGAAGGTCCGTCTTCTCGACGCACCCATCTCGCTAGGGGGGGATGTTGGGTGATACTGTCGAGCAGCAGTTCTCCACAGTAAAGAAGCAGACAGAGGCTATCAAGCATACCCTCCCCGCCGCGACTCGGCCGCCCTCCGGCCATTGAGATCCAGTGCACCATCTGCTTCCCAGCAGCCCTGGGGCCTCATTTATAAAGCTTGCGTACGCACAAAACGGGGCTGAAAACATGCGTACGCCAGTTCCTGCGCAAAAGGTGGGATTTATAAAGAAAAACTTGACGTGAAAATATGCGCACCTACACGCAAACTCTGACCCATGCGTACGCACATTTTGAAGACAAAGCAGTTTGGCGACACTGATGGTAAGTTGAGGAACTGACTGCGGATAAAGGGAATTAACCCTTTGCAAAATGGCAAAATTTACTTTGACATATTTCAATATTTACAATATTTACAAGTTGCTCATAGGTCCCGGTTACAACAAAAAATACAAATAACATTAAATCACCATGATGGGTCCTAAAGATACATACATGCATGTTTAGTTTAAAGACATAAAAGGAACTATATGCTGAAAGTACGTAAATTTAATTTCTTTCACTTCCATTCTTAAATGGATGTAGGCCTATCACTCATTATGTGATTAATGTGATAAGGTGTAAATGATTAAATCTGATCGCTGAAAACATAGATAGCCTACTGCAGCAACACTTAAGTGCATATTGTATGATGGATGCGCTGGCACTGCTGGAAGACTATGCCAATGGCAGACTTCGGAGGGAAAGAGTATTCAGGGACCGTGAGGATTTCCTAGCCCATGATGATGAGTGGCTATTAAGCCGCTTTAGATTTCCTAGAGCCATGCTCTTGGATCTGTGTGCTGAACTTGGCCCAGCATTACAAAGACCAACAACACGGAACCGCGCCATCCCGGTACCAACCCAAGTACTTTCAGTTTTAGGATTTTTGGCAACCGGGACATATCAGCGGGAAATAGGCGACAGGTAACTAAGTGTACTTTTTTTTAAGCAAAACCTTATTGATTTTAACATTCCTATTAATTTTTCATAGGTCTGGGATTTCACAGCCATCCCTAAACTCATTAGTGCCTGCAGTTTTGAAAGGGATTATTCAAATGACCAATCGATACATAAAGTTTCCTTACACTGTTGGAGAACAGGCCAATATCAAAAGGCAATTTGCAGCAATGTCCGGTTTCCCAAATGTAATCGGCGCAATCGACTGCACTCATATTGCTATAAGGGCTCCATATGTAGATGAATTCATTTATGTGAATCGCAAACATGTGCATTCAATAAATGTGCAAATTATATGTGACGCCAACTTGACTCTAAGGAATGTTGTGGCACGATGGCCTGGTTCTACACATGACTCTTTTATTGTAGTGCACAGCAGTGTAGGGAATCGACTTAGGGCAGGTGCCGTTCGCGATGGCTGGCTTCTGGGTAAGTAAATGCATATAATTGTTTTTACATAACAGTTAAAGCCTATTGTACAAATAATCTGTTATACTTTACAGGTGACAGCGGTTACCCGCTCAGGCGCTGGCTACTCACCCCATTCTCAAACCCTCAGAGCGCAGAAGAAGTGCGCTTTAATGATACCCACGCTCGTGCGCGCTCATTAGTTGAGAGAGCCATTGGCCTTCTCAAGTGTAGATGGCGTTGCCTTGATGCTTCGGGTGGTAGACTTTTATATCAACCAAAAAAAGTATGCCAGATCATCATGGTGTGCGCTATTTTACACAACATTGCACTGATGAATGGTATCCCTGTTCCTCCCGACCTACCACAACACCAGCATGAAGAGCCTGACCCACACCCCCCTCCCCAACAAGAAGGACATCATCAGGGAGCAAGGCTCCGTCAGGAAGTAATGCGCCATTTGTGAAGAACAACAGTGCCAAGGTTCATTTTTTAACAAGATATTTTAATGTAGATGCAATGTCACCCAGCACAACCCTTATTTGCTTAAGCTCATCTGCGATTACAGTAATTGCATAAATGGTGTCTCTCTGTGTCTACAGAACAGCCTCAGTCAGCACCCGGCCACTTCCAGCCGTGCCATACGGTCGGGACGCACTTGTGCTGGGGACCTCGGGAAACTCCATAGCCCCTGCAGACTCTGCGATGGGAGTTTCGTCACACTGGTCTCCCGCAGACTCTGCAAGAATAAGGACTAAACCAATTGTGTAACTTATTTTGTTTAATTGAGCACACAAGCAATAAAGTTATTTACCTGGTTCCCCTGTATCCAGCACATCTGTGTCTCCCTCCCTCTCAGACACAATGCCACACACACAGGTTTGGCCGAGAATCGAGGCCATTCGGGTCTCCATTGGGGACAAATCGGGGGCGCCTTTGCCCCCACCAATCGCACACACACTCTGTCGGTGAGAGGCAAGCCGTTTCTTTGCTCCCACCTTAAGATCGGACCACTTCTTTTTTACATCTGGAACCGTCCTGTTTGCCGAAGCAACTGCGTTTACCGCAGCAGTGATGTGTTGCCACTCTAAATATTTTTTTTTATTGGTAATACCACTGCTGTGGCCACCAAACAAAATAGCCTTCCTTTCATCTACCTCACTCACAAGAACCTCTATTTCTGCCTCAGAGAAATTTTCGCTTCTTGCCCTTGCTCTCCATTGCTGCCATGATTTTGTTTTTAAAAAACACAAATTTCCTTGCTCCTTTTAATATGCATGGCCAATGAGGTAATTTGCATTGTCTATATATGGTTGAATGTGGGCGGATAAAGGGCGGTAAATGATTTTTTTTGCGTGCGCAAATTATCAGGTAGGCTGTGATTTATAAAAGTGAAAATTGCGTGCAGGTGTGCGTACGCATGGTTTTATAAATCTGAATCTTTTTTTGGGTACGCTATTGTTGGCTTTTGTGCGTACGTAGAGTTTTAGGAAGGATCCTACGCACAGTTTTATAAATGAGGCCCTAGGTCTTCTTCGAAAAGGAGACAACCACCCAGTCAGCAGCCGTGGCGGAAGCAGAAGCGGCCCCTCATGGGAAGACCCCAGGGAGATCGAGAATACCTTTGGGCCCGACCCCAGCCATTTCATCGCTGGTTGGTTGATCGGGGACAGTTCCTGCCCCGTCCCGACAGCCCACTTCTAAATGGTTTCCTCTCTCTCTGGGTGTTTATCACAGCCGGTTTCACCCTCTACACGACGGTGTTCGGCAACTCGACACGTTCGGCTTCCCCATGGCGAGATCTGTTATGTACACACAGGGACCTAGTGCTCCGGCACCTAGACCGATTGGGAATACAGGTCAACCGAGAAAAGAGCAAGATCTCCCTGTGCAGAGCATCCTCTTTCTTTGTGTAGAACTCAACTCTGTCACCATGATAGTGCGACGGATTTCCGAGAAATTTCAGAAGATGGGGTTCCCATAGGACACACCGTCTCCCTTTTATACCCGGATATCCGAGGGGGAATGCAAATTTAATTCGCCAATTTCATTGGCCTTTTGATAGGTTGATAGGTTCCCTTTCTGTCGGTCTCTCGACGTTGTGTCGAAGACGACAGATGGGGTTCGCTCTTGGGAACCTATCAACTCTGACTACTTTAGAAAAGGCCAATGAAAATTGGCGAATGAAATTTGCATGCCGGGCTCCGCCCTCGGATGTCCGGTATAAAATGGTCATCCAGACGTTGCGGTCACGGGTGGCTGTCTTCCTACGGGAAACGGCCACCACTACGTTGGTGATGTGAGGACTTCAGCAAGCGTAAACCCGTCAGCTAAGCGCTCACGGGCCGCCTGCTCCCCGTTTCGCTCGTCTGACCGTTCCCCAACCGACGGTGGCATACCGTCCGGATCCTCATTCACGTATTCGGAAACGATGCGTGATGAAGATGAGATGTCGCTCGCAGCATCGGAGGGAGAGTTGCTGGCGTCTGACACTGAAGAATCCGCGCAGCTCCCCCCCACGGGGGGTCGAGTGCAGGAGGAAGCAGATGTGGAGATGTCAGCCATGCTCACCCGGGCGGCCGCGGGCATTGGGCTGCAGTGTACTCCACTGCCTCCACCCCAGTGCTCGCGGCTGGATACTTGGTATCTGGGGTCGGAGCGCGCTCCAAAACCGCGCCCACCCCGGTGCCATTTTTCCCGGAGGTGCATGAGGAGCTGTGTAGGACTTGGAGCGCCCCTCTCACGGCACGCTCCAGTCAGACCAGCTCTAACTCCCCTACTTCCCTCGATGGTGGGGCGGCCAAAGGTTACGTCGATATCCCCCAGGTGGAACGTGCTGTCGCAGTGCATCTGTGCCCGCAGACAGCTGCCACCTGGAGGAATCGACCGCGCCTTCCGTCCAAAGCATGTAAGACTTCGGCATCCCTGGTGTCGAAGGCTTACGTTGCTGTGGGCCAGGCCGCCTCCTCCCTCCACGCCATGGCCATCCTGCAGGTCCACCAGGCCAAGGCGTTGAAGGAGATCCACGAGGGTAAAGCCGACCCGGGGGTTATGCAGGAACTCCGCGCCGCCACTGACCTCGCTCTAAGGGCGACCAAGGTGACGGCGCGGGCCCTGGGTCGGACGATGTCCACATTAGTGGTCCAGGAGAGACACCTCTGGCTCAACCTTGCGCAGATGAGTGATGCCGAGAAAGTCCGCTTTCTCGACACACCCATCTCTCAGGGTGGGCTGTTTGGTGACACCGTCGAGGACTTTGCTCAGCAGTTCTTGACGGTGAAGAAGCAGACAGAGGCTATTAGCAGCATTATTCCTCGCCGCGACTCGGCAGCCCGGAGGCCTCCGAGTTCTCGAGCGACGTCTGCTTCCCAGCAGCCCAGGCCCCCTTCGACATTGGATTGGATTGGATTCAATTTATTGTCATTACACATATAACAAGTACAGTTTAACGAAATGGATTTAAGAAGAAAAATACAGCAAAACATGAGGTAAGTGGGGAGAAAAAAAAAACACAGATACAATAATACACCATAGACAAGACTTGCAACAGGGTAAGATAATCCAGCTCCGATAAGCAGCCATCCGGTCCAGTGCCATTATAGCGCCGCTCAACGAACCTGCTTTCCAGGCTGGCGGTTCAAAGCATGCGGAGGAGTGGGAGTGATAAGTCTGTATGTGTGTGTGTGTGATAGTTCTAAGTCTTTGGTTGGGGAGGAACGCAAGAGCGTCTCGCTGCAGTGCTCCCACACAGGGTTAAATTTTCCAGCTGCCTTGTAAAAGGCCGTTTCTGGATCCGGGGAGTCGAAAGATAAGATTGTGATTTGTTTAGTCGGGAAACCGTATTCCAATATGTCACGGCAACCCTCATAGTCCAAGTGGTTCAATGGTGATTCTGACCTCCGATATTATCAATTTTCCTTCCCAGAGCTGTTAGGGTTTCCCTGATGGCAACCATATTTCGGTTAAAAGTCTCAAAACGGGCAGCCTTATGACAGCTGTTCCCGTTTTATGAATTTTTCGATAACCCAGGGCAAAGCCTAATCCAATCAGCACAAGACCTGTTATCATAGTTCCAAATAGGTAAATATCCTCGATATCCTCGACTGAAAGAGCCACCAGACACACGATCCGCCATCTCTCCCAGCCATCCATCGTGTAGCCAGCTGCGTACGTTCCGTCAGGACACACGGGTTCCCCCGAACCCAATTTTCTCATCGAGAAAATGGTGTCAATTGCGTTGAGAGACCAGTTGATCACTTCCATAATTTCCAAGTTTGGAGAGCAGTGCAGAGAGAGTCTCTCAGTAGATGAGACGAGACAAGACAGGAGACAGGGAAGAAGCAGGGAAAATATGGGCAAAGACGGGGAGTGAGAAAATGCGACCGCACTCCGCTCCGACTCAGGCCAGCCAGTCACCACTCCATCTACACGACAGTGCGTCGCGGCTGTCCTCCGCCAGAAGGTAAGTCGACGGAGCCAGTTTCCCCATCCGGGGCTCATCCCCCGTCGAGGAGAGGTTGACTCCGTCAGCCGACGACCCGCGGGAACGGTGAAGCCAACCCCTTATTCCCCCTGTCACAGTCCCTGGGAGCTTGGCAAGAGCTTCCCACACTGTCTCGGTGGCTAGGGAGGACGATCCGTCTTGGCTACTCGATCCAGTTCGCCAGAAACGCTCCCAGGTTTCGGGGTGTCCTCTTCACCTCAGTCAGAGGCAAGGATGTTCCCGTACTTCGGGCAGAGGTCGCCACCCTTCTGGCGAAACAGGCTATCGAGCTCGTCCCTCAGGCCAAGATGTCCTCCGGGTTTTACAGCCCGTACTTCATCGTTCCCAAAAAAAAGGCGGTGGGCTGCGCCCCATCCTAGATCTGCGTACCCTGAACAAGCACCTTCACAAGCTGCCGTTCAGGATGCTCACGCAGAGGCGCATCCTGACATCCATCCGGTGTCAGGATTGGTTCGTGGCAATCGACCTGAAGGACGCTTACTTGTCTCGATTCATCCTTGTTACCGGCCGTTCCTACGGTTCGCGTTCGAGGGGCGGGCATATCAGTACAGAGTCCTCCCTTTCGGTCTGTCCCTGTCCCCACGGGTCTTTACGAAGGTCGTGGAGGCCGCCCTCTCTCCCCTCAGGGAGATGTGCGGATACTCACTATCTCGACGACTGGCTTATCTTGGCACACTCGCGAGAGCTGTTGTGTACACAGAGAGACCTGGTGCTAGATCGATTGGGGCTTCAGGTCAACCGAGACAAGAGCAAGCTCTCCCCGGTGCAGAGCATCCTCTTTCTCGGTATGGAACTCAACTCTGTCACCTTGGTAGCGCAACTGTCCGCAGAACGCGCCCAGTCAGTGTTGAACTGCCTGGATCTCTTCAGGCAGTCTCCCTGAGTTTCAGAGGCTCCTGGGGCACATGGAGTCCTCGGCGGGGGTAATACCCCTTGGGGCCGATTCCCCTGACGGAGGACCTGCTCTCTCAGGGGAAGGGCGCGTTCTGGCATCCCAGGCCAGACCTCTGGAACCTCCATGTCTGGTCCCTGGACGGGACGAGGAGATCCTGAGTGGGCTACCCCCCTCCGTGGTGGAGACCATTACTCAGGCTACGGCTCCATTCACTAGGCGGCTTTACGCCTACAAATGGCGCCTCTTCTCGTCCTGGTGTCTCTCACGACGAAAAGACCCGCGGAGATGCTTGATCGGGATCGTGCTGTCCTTTCTACAGGAGAGACTGGAGAATAACATCTCCCCCTCCACGCTGAAAGTGTATGTAGCTGCTATCGCCACTCATCACGACTCAGTTGATGGTAAGTCTCTAGGGCAGCACGACCTGATCAACAGGTTCCTAAGGGGCGCGAGAAGGCGGAATCCGCCTCGTCTCCGCTCCGTACCCTCTTGGGACATCAATGTGGTCCTGGCGGGCCTCTCTGGCCCCCCCTTCGAGCCCCTGGGAGGTTCCGATCTTCCCCACCTTTCGGGTAAGATGGCCCTCCTATTGGCGCTCGCTTCCTTCAAGAGGGTAGGGGACCTACAGGCATTCTCCGTGTCCCCGGATTGCCTTGAATTCGGGCCTGGTAACTCTCACGTTATCCTGAGACCCAGACCAGGATACGTGCCCAAAGTTCCCACTACTCCCTTTCGGGACCAAGTGGTGAACTTGCAGGGGCTCCCCCTTGGGGAGGAAGACCCACTTGCGCCTGCTCGCTTTGTTCTCTTGTCTGTTGGGGCAGAAGGGGAGGGAATCCAGACTGGCGACTGGTGGATGGGGGCGGGATGCCCCATGCCCCTGGAGGTCCCTCCACCCCTCCTGGGCATTGGCCAGGGGCGCCTCTCTGGCAGACATCTGTAGAGCTGCGGGTTGGGCTACGCCCAACACCTTCGCGAGGTTCTACAACCTCCGCGTAAACCCGGTATCAGACCACGTCCTGCGTGGCAACATGTAGGACTGGCAGCCGGCTGGGCGTATGCCTGCGAAAGCATCACCCCACCCTCTAGGAGGTTGGGTCAGTGTGCTATCTACCTCTCTCCTTACCCTACTCTGGTTAAGAACAGGTACCCTATCCGCTTCCCTTCTTACCCAACCACTTGGTTAAGAATAGGCATTCCATCCATCACTAAGCAAGCACCACCTGGGGGTTGGCTGGGCAGAGCAGCCTTCCCCCTTAGAGAACATGTGAGCCATCCCCTGGCTCTAACCGGACCTAGTGCTACCGGATGCCTTACCCCCCCGTGGGCTGTTCCGTCTGATGTATCCTCATGAGCTGGTTCCCCACTCCTGGTAACCCATGACCTCCCCTAGGTGGACCTCCACCTCGCAGTTAACTACTTAGTCCGCACGTTCCATGCGTTCTCCCCTGAGGGCGAGACCATACCTTTTTCCACTGTATTCCTCCATACGGGTAGGAAGTGGCCTCTGCAGCGCATCCCTAATTAAGGTAGTTGCACTTACCCGGTGGTACCCGATCCGGACGGCCTCTCGCCAGCAAGAGAGAAAAGGCCCCGTCCGTGAAAGGTAACTGGTCAGGGCCCTCCCATCTTCCATCGGAAGCTCTGGGACCCCCCATCACACTGGGAAGGTTACAGTTTCACGAAAGCCTCGAGTTGACACGCCCAGGCCTGTTACCGTCGCTTCATTAAAGATTGTGACGCGATAGGCGTTGTGGCGTTTTCCAGAGAGAACCCCATCTGTCGTCTTCGACACAACGTCGAGAGACCGACAGAAAGGGAACGTCTCGGTTACGTATGTAACCTCGGTTCCTGATGGAGGGAACGAGACGTTGTGTCCCTTATGCCACAAACGCATATCGCCCTCTGCAGCAGTCGTGAGAGGCTCTCAGGCTCTTCAAACAAACGGTGAGTGAATGAAGCACGCCGGCTTCCTTTTATACCGGACATCCGGGGGCGGAGCCCGGCATGCAAATTCGCCAATTTTCATTGGCCTTTTCTAAAGTAGTCAGAGTTGATAGTTCCCAAGAGCGAACCCCATCTGTCGTCTTCGACAAAACGTCTCTTTCCCTCCATCATGGAACCGAGGTTACATACGTAACCGAGACGTTCTCAAGGGCGAACCCCATCTGTCGGTTCGACACAACGTCTCGTTCCCTCCATGGCTTACTATGGCTTAGTGTTGCTGCTTTTTAGTCTGAGTAACGCCACCATGCACAAAGCAGAAGATATTTAGAAGAATGCAGGTAACATCTGTGATACCCATTGACTTGTAACATTCTTAAAAATATCTTCTTTTGTGTTCTGCTGAAGAAAGTTATACAGGTTTGAAATGACAAGGGGTCAGTAAATGATGACAATGTTCGTTTATGTGATCAGTTAGTGCTAAAAGGATCTACAGTATGGTCAATGGATGTTATCTTACTCTGTGCTGCTCTTCGGTTTTGAACTGAATATGGATCTGAGATGTTGCAGCACCTCCTGTGCATTCTAATCCTTTTGAATTGCACAGCAGACACTATTTGGCCTTGTTCTGCCAGGGATGTTCTAGTGCTGGACCTTGGGACTGTGCAGTCTCTGGGAGATGAAAGAAGGCAAACATCTCAAAGGAAGAGGACATGTTCTGACATCTTTCTCCTTTTACCATGCCTTAACTGAAATAATGTGTTATCAGTTTACTTGTTAATATTTTTAATTCAATTATTAATGATGTCATGTGCATTAGTGGATTCATTTTACTGTACAAACTGTACTGTGATTTATTGTAATCTCTAAATTTCACCATGAAACATTTCAAATGTCATGTATTTCTACTTTTTCAGATAGATTCAATAATTTAGATGCATTTAAAAATATTAAGCAAATGTTAGAAGAAGGCATATACAACTTGATAGAACTGACATCATTGTCATGAACTGAATCGGTAACGTTACAGTAGTGTCTGGCATACAATAGCATACAGTTTCCTAGCTAAGCATTGGACATCAGATGTTATATTGTATCATTACAACTCATATACATTAAATAATGAATACAGACAGACAATTTCTAAAGAACATACCTGTTCCGTGATATGTTTACAGAACCTCTTCTGGCTGATCCAAAAAAGTTGCGGGAAAATTCAAATGCAGGCCGGCAAACAGTAGAGGAAGAAGTAGAATTAAAAAGTCTCTGTACTTCGCTTGTTGCAGTTTGATTTTGAGAATTAGCTTGAGCATTCAGAGCATAATCAATGTTCTCAAGTACCGTGGGACTTTGAAAGAATATTATTAATAAGTCTTCTGGCTGCTTCAGACATCATGTCGCAAGTACAGAATTAGCAAAAATGAATAAAACCTCAACAAAAAAAAAATAGATTTATCTCGAAAACAATAATAAATGTTTTCCTATAATTTGCCCATTTGCGTGCGCGCACACACTCACTAGTTTTGACTCTCCCTCTCACGCGCATTTGCTCCACGTGTACAGTCGATCTTTCTCGCGCACACTCGCTCCCTCTTGCGCACGTTGGCTCCCTCTCGCGTGCATTCACTTCATCTCGTGCGCATTCACTCCCTCTCGCTCACGTTGGCTCCCCCTCTCGGCATTCACTTTACTTTTGTCAACTTCCGCGCCTCCTACATTTACGCATTTGGCAGATGATTTTATCCAAAGCGACTTACATTGCATTATACTACACATTTGTTTCTTAATTTGTGCAATCCCTGGGATCGTTCCTTCCCATTAAACAATGACCTGGTGGTCCACCGGTGGTTTTTGGGCGGCACAGATTCAGTGGCTTACCACCATCGGACCACCGTCGGCACACTGTCGACAAGCCGATCAATGCAAAAATGCTGTCGGTCTGCCAGCTTTTCTTGGGTGGCACCCCACCAGCGGCTTGCCGCCACTGGGCCTTTGTTGGTACAGCAGTGGCAAACTGGGCGGGAAGTAATATTATGAGTGTATATAAAATATGACAAAGTTACATGTGCAATACAATGATATGACCTCAATGATAGATTCTTATGTCATTTACATTTACATTTAGTCATTTAGCAGTCGCTTTTATCCAACGCGACTTACAAAGAGTTTAGGGAGCAATAAGCAATATGATGCTTTGCCGGCATCCTGTCCGTGTCAGCCAGCAATCCAGTCTGTTTCCTTGTTTGGACCTTTTTGTTCCCCAGTTTTGCCCTTGTTTGAACTTCCCCCTTGGACTCTTGTGTTCCCTTCCGCTGGACTGCTGTGCTCCCCCCATTGTATTTATCATGTTTCCCTGTGTTTTTTTGTCACTGTCGGTCCCGTCTTGTTTGTGCCCTGAGGAGCGTCAGGTTGCCGCTCCTTAAGGGGGGGCTTCTGTCATGGTTCTGCCCCATCTTGTCTTGCTTTTCTTGATCTAGTGTCAGAATCATGACATAACCTCTTGTTTTATGTGGAGAGAGGCATTTTGGCCCATTTGGCCTTCCATATGCTCTCTCCGGTCCCCTTTATAATGCCCCTGTGTTTTCTGTCATGTGCTGGTTCATTGTCATTCATTGCATGTGGTGAGTTCCTGTCTTGTCAGTGTAGTGTAGTGTAGTCTTTTGTAATATATGGTAAATGTTATTTTTTAGTCTTGTTAAGTGTAGTTAGTCCTTGTTCCTGTTGTCATGTCCTGTAATATCCTTGTTCTTGTTTTATCCCATCGTGGGTTTTTGTTTTGTCTTTTTGTTATTATTTATTATTAAAGTCTTGTTAACCCCTTTCCCCCTTTCCCCTTTCGTCTGCATCTGGGTCCTCTGTCCTTGCACCTCGCCCCAAACGTGACAATATACGCTTAAAAGGAGAAACAGTTACCACACAAGACAAACTAGAAGGTAAGCTGATGTTCCACAGCATAAACAGAATGCACACTATCACGCTACTGCGAACAACGTTGAATTTAACTATCAATTTCTGTTTGGATATTCAAGTAAATAACATGGACACGTTTATTGAGGTATCAGATAAGTTGGCGATGATAGTGATTATAACAATATATAATAGATTGTAACAAATATTAAATATACTAATATTAAAACAAAGTGCAAGGATACACACAAACCACAGGCCATTTACAGTGAATCTACAACACTCCTGAACATCTTTACTGTTTTGTATGTAAAGCAGCACATGTATACAGTGACATTAAGCTTGGCATGCTGTCATTTGTGTAAAAAAATGTTTATTTTTCATGTATTTAGAGAATGTTTGAATTTGATTCCATGGAGAGGCCTCATGAATGCATCTTCTTGGATGAAGCTTAGTTCAATCTCATGAAGAAGAGAAGGAGAGCTTGCAACATTATTGGTAAATGTGCAGTTGTAGAGGTGCTTAAGCAGCGTGGTGGCAACGTGACCATATTTGCTGTCATAAGCAACTATGGGATCTCCACCGCCATGTGACTTTTTTACATATTGGTATGGATGTTCTACAGAATGCTGTACTCATATGTGAGCAGAGAGGTCCTGAGCAGGCAAATCATCTTGTGAATGTCCAAGAATTTGTGAATGGTTTACCAATAACCCAAATTTAAAAAATGTATGCCCCTACCATACTTTGCCTTCCTTAATCATATAGAATATTTTTTTCTCAGCATGGCAGTGGAAAGTGATTGACAGAAATATACCCAGTTTACTGGGACTCTTATACCCAGTAAAATCTCCTCCAGTCAATGGATGCAGCATGTGACAACAAAGGAGTCAACTCTAAATAAGGTTGGATTTGGCATTTTAAAGGATTATTTCCTAATTGTTTAACAAGAAGATTGCCTGTGATACAGATGAAGTCCTGTGGCCTGACATTGCCCAGAGGCATGATGGTGTGGCAGAATGAATGATTTACACATTGTTTATCTGCTGCAGATTTCCATTGTCTTTAAGTTTTGAGAAATGGAGAAATGTGCAAGTACTCTAAACTAAATGTATATACTTCCCTGCTCTGCAAAAAGTGTAGGGTTTTGTATTTTTTATGTAATGATCGCTTTGCATTGTTTATGCATTGGCTGGCTTTGTGTGTTATTTGATAACAGTGTTTGTTTTTGTCTAAAGATAATGTAGTTTTGAATCTATTGTTCGATTTAGCAATGCAAGTCAAAGGCTTTGACAGTGTAGCTTGAATTTTGGGGTTTGTGTTTCCTGTTTCTGTTTACTGAGAAGTGAGAGTAATTTCAAGATTTGTTTTTCAAGATGTGTTTTGGCAAATCAGAAAAACTGTAAGACATTTTGGTGAGTATTTTAGATAAACAGTTCCTTTGTGTTTATTGATCACTGAATGAACTTCTACCTTCTTCGTGTTTACCAAATATAGAGCACATTATTGGATTAAGAAGAGGAGATGGCTGCAGGTAAGTACAATCAGAGCTTGACTTGGAGAGTCAAAGGAAACTGAAGAGACAGGGGATCGGGAAATAGAAACTGGGAATAGCAGGTAAGTCTAAACCAGGGATCTCCAACCCTGTTCCTGGGGCCCGTTTCAATAAGGATGTTCAACCAACACTGAGTTAAAATGTGAACCGAGATGCAAAACTTTGAGTTTTTGGTTTCAGAATATAAAAAGGGGTAGGAGATGGAAAGAAACTCCAAGGAAAGGTTTACCAAGGAAAACCTGCTCCCGACCAGGTTAGGTCCACAGAGTAAGTTACTACGGTAACTGACTCTGAGTATAAGTTACATCTCTTTTAGAAACAGGCTTGAGTTACCCCGCTTTCTCGGGTTTGACATACCTAACATTCTGAAACGGAAAATCCAGAGTTTCCCTCATTTCAGGGTTAATATACTCAGTTTTCAGTAAACCTCCTTTCTGAAACGGGCCCCAGGTGAGCTACCATCCTGCAAGCTGTAACTCCAACCCTGCTTCAGTACACCTGTGTGTAACTATCAAGCAACCCTGAACATCCTTATTAGATGGTACAGGGGCCCGTTTCAGAAAGGAGGTTTAGTGAAAACTCTGATGGTGTACCTCATTCATTCATTCATTAATACAGTCATTCATGGCACGCATTTTGATCACACAGAGACCATCTCAGTGACTAAAATGTCCTATGTGCTTTTATAGAGGATCCTGTATGTGAAGAGGCTGCATTAATTCATATGGATGTTCTTTGATTTCAGGAGAGGAATTTAGGACCTGAGTGGAATTTCGTCATTTCCCTGTGCATTTTTATTAAAACTGTACCATTTGAATTAGATATATCAAAATATATCTCATCCATACTTACATCAATAACACATCAGCCACCGTATGTGTATTACATCAGAGCATAATTTTCTATGGATGATGAGAAATTACTTAATTAAGTATATAAATAAAGTGCATGAATAAAGAAATTAATAAATACTCACATACGTGCAGAAATTAAGCTATAAAGGTAAAAAACAATTAATTTTGACATGCAGCCATTCAAACTCAAACCTGCTCTAATTTTGCATGAGAATCTGACACCCTACAGGTGTCCTATAAACCATGAATTCTCATTCGAGTAATTAGAGCATGCATGATGAGTGAGAACATAACATTTTTTGTCTTATTTCTGTTGTTTCATTCATTTAATGATTCATTTATTTGTTTATTGGTACTGTAAATCCAATGTATGCAGAGCGGAAACTCAGTACTGTACACTGTACTCCCAAGCGCTTTCTGGTGCCGTTGCCATGGTGAATTGTAATATCAGAGCTCCATTAATGATGGCTTTTTATAGTCGTGGTGCACACGCTTAACCCAGGGTAAGCCTACCCAGAATAAATTGAACCAACTCAAATCAGCTGTTCTGAAACCAAAAACTCTAAGTTTCTAATTTCTAAGTAAACCAACTCTGAGTTCAAGGTTTAACCTAGAGTTGGTTGAACCTCCTTATTGAAATGGGCCCCTGGTTTGTTTATTTGAGGTTTAAAAGGGACGGTTGCCATGGCTTCACCTTACTTCAAATAAAAATACTTGCATGTGGTTTTGACAAATATTTATCAATTATTATTCAGGATTATCTTATTTTAAATTGATGATTTAAGCATGATTAACACCAACCTTTTCTGATTCTAATACAGAAAGTAGAGATTTTTGGTTTAGAAACCAATATTTTTGGTTTAAGTCTCTAATGAATACTAAGGCTCTCTCTTCCTGCTAGGTCAGTGTTACTGTGAAAAGTGACTTCTTATGATCATGTACGAAAAACATCTTCTGTTAGAACACACTCTACCCTTGAGGAGTTTGTGTATCTGTTATTGTTTTGTTTTCAGTAAAGTGAGGAAGAGTGGAAAATCATGAGACAGACGTAACGTCATGTTTTAATTTGTATTACAGAACATGCCTGTCATCTTTGATAATCTATAGGACTATATGTCCTGTCTCATGGCTCCAGAGTTGTTTGAGAGCTTTGTGTTCTTGTTTATCTATTGATAACCAATCATGTGAGCTTGATGTACTCAAGTAATGATGTAGTTAGTTGACTCAGTTAGCTTAAATACTACTGCATTTTGAATGTAAGGCAGGTCAGCCTGTGGAACTCCTTGAGAGTGCTGAAGCTGACTTCTGCTGGCAAAACTACAAACTATTTTTCTTCAGTAAATTCTCTTCTATTAATTGCATTCCTGACTTCTTGTCTTCATAAACGGTCTACGGGTCTTTTACTGTAAATCCCCAACAACATGAACCGTATCCCAGACCACCCTTTTTAGGCAGATATTGTTCGCTGGTGCCCACCCAAATTCAAAAAAGTGTTCACATAATTCAAATGAACAGAACTCTGATGTCAATTGAATCAAGCTATTCACCGAATGTGAAAGGCCCTTAATTTTACAATTATTTATATTACAACAGCAGATATGTTGCAACTCTTGTGCTTTATTTGATAAAGTCAAACAGAAGAAAATGCATGCATCATTGTGTCAACAATCCCAGCTGAGTGAAAGAGAAAAGAAGGATTAAATCATGAGGTAGAAAGGGCCTGAGGGAGGGACATACAGCACTGAGGAACAAAAGAAAGAAAACCTCAGAAATTCCACTAGCCAATTAAAAACATCAGGAGTCTAAGCGTTTTCAATAAATGCTATATACATTTGGAGGTAAAACACACTAAGGTTATTTAAAAAAACAATCTTCAAAATGCAAAAGGATCCATCAATGAATTTTAGTAAAATCTCAAATTATTATCATGAATAATTTTAAGCATTATCATTTTAATGCAGCATGTATGATTGTGCTGATTGCCTCACTGTATTTATAGCAATTTTTTTTTCAATTGCTAACATCCCTTTGACCAATATGTAGTCACATTTTCAAAACTCTGAACACAATTAGCACAACACCCGTCTGCGGTAACCATTCCATAAACACATTTCATGTTGTTTTCACACAATATTCAGTTAATTAACATATTTCTAAAATGCTTAATTTTCTTTTCACACTAGTTTTCTCCATACCGAAATCATGGATCTTTCTTACCTTTTTTACAAATGCTTCAACACAGCATTGCAAAAATGAAGACCTCATGTTCCCTAAATATAGTATAAACCCTCTTATTGTGCAACAACAGCAGCTTACAGTAAAATAACAAAGTAATACTTTTCTAATTGGTGATAATTGAGAAATAGTTGATGCAGTCTCAATCTGAGACAGCCAGATTTATAGTATTTCCATTACATGATCATAATGCATCCAAATGCTGAAGATCATACACCACTGTACTTTTTTGTCTGTTTTTTGTCGCTATATTTGAACCAAAGTGCATGCATTTTTATTACTAACAGCAATTTTATATTGCTAATAAAGCCTTTACTGCAGCAATTCTGACACTTACTTATTTTGTACATTCTATAAAGTACTAATGGTTCCTTCACTATGTAGTTCACATACTAGAGGTAAGCGAGGCACAAAGTAACGTAAGGTTAAATTCAACATGGATGGTTTGAATAGGTATTTAGAGTCGAGCAATTTGAGTTTTTGGTATTTTCTCAGTCAGATGACTTTTCTGTGAGCATTTGATGTGTTTTTTATGTGTATGCATGGAGATATTGGACAAAGAGTGTTTTGGCAGCATGAAAGTTTTTTCATCATATTTCTCAGGTGTGTAAGTCACCAGATCCAACCTTATAGTATATAAAACATAGCACTTTATTGAAACATGTCAGCCACTTCAGCAACTGTTAACTGGGCTTTGAAATAAAATGTAAACAGCGGGATTAATTGTAACACAGTGTTATATCTATTATAGAAATAGTAGATTATCTATTATACTATATACTATAGACAGAGGTACAAACAATGTCCTTCTTTAATTTATAGACAAAATACTATTGAGTAATCTGTGTTCAAACAGAATTTTCTAGCAAGTGTTACATCTAAGCCTCATTCTGTTACAATGAACCCGACCCATGGGTTAAAGGCGGGGTTTCCGATTTCTCATAGCTGTTGTTGATGTTCAATCACCA
This sequence comes from Triplophysa siluroides, assembly GCA_006030095.1. NCBI lineage: Eukaryota > Metazoa > Chordata > Actinopteri > Cypriniformes > Nemacheilidae > Triplophysa > Triplophysa siluroides. Next base: position 104,430 of record VCII01000306.1, read on the forward strand.
AAACAGACACACCCCTACCCTCATTTTTTGCTTTCGTCAGTGCTCGACTAATGTCCATCCTGTGCACTGTGCACCTTACTGCTGATTGGCTACAAGGTTGTTTTGGTACTCTGCCCAACTTTGTCTAAACAAGCGTATTTCGGAAATCGGACACTCCGCCTTTAAGTTGTAACATTGCAATTCTATCACTTTTGCTGTAATTGTATGGGAAACGGTAGGTTAAAGGTGTTCTTTGGAGATCTGTATGTTGTTTGTGTAAAAATATGATTAATCAAGCTCAAATATATATGTTTTATGAATGATATTGAGCTAAAACCAAACGGCGTTATTCTAAAATGAATCCACACAGAGGAAGTGTGATACAGAAATGAAACACACAAGACTATTTTACAGCTCAATAGAAAAAAAAGTGTGTTTACAACTGACTAAATATTTTTTTTTAAATGACTTGTTCTATACAGGTCGAACTGAAAGTAATGGAGTTTTTGTAATGCCATTGATAGTTAGCATTTTGACAGTCTATGCTATATGATTGACTATATGTTCCTGTTGATAGTGCTAATGTTTTGACAGAATGACTCGATTTGGATTTGGGTTTGCTGTGTTTTGAGCGAGTTAGTATATGTAGAAAAAGACATTTAGCATTTTGAAATGTAGAGTTTGTATTTATTTAACAAAGTGTGGTTTTGGCCAGAAAATTTACTATTTTGCTAATTGTTTGATGTAGGTGTGTTAATGCGTTAAGAGTTTAGAAAAAGTACTTGGTGAACTCAAGTATTGGTTAACACTTGTTAGCAATTGAAAAAAACAGTATATGATTTACAATTCTGTATACTTGTCACTTCATAAAGTTACATTTATTAAACAGTTATAGACAAAGCATAGTTAACAATAAACACAGCTATTGATAAATTCTATAATAAAAAATAAATTTCTTGTAATATAGCATGTACCGATCTTTCATTGCACAAAATCTTATGAGCCTAGAAAGCTATTAAAAAAAATTAGCCTCTCTCAAAATCGTGCGATGATTCCAATATCCATATATCTTATGCACTTAAGTTACTGTCTCACAAATCATACAGGAACATTAATAAACATTCAAAACAGGCTATACAAATAGTACTAAAAGTTAGAGCTCCATATTAACTGTAAAAATGTGACCAGATCAGTTTCAATCTTTAGAAAACACTGTAACAGAGAAAAAAAACAAAAAAAACATTTTCACATACAATGAAAATACTTAACATTCCAAATTGCATTTGGCTCTTACTGTAGCTTCACATTCAAAACCTACTTACAAGAGGGGGTAACCATACTATTTGGTTTCAGTTTAGTAATGTACCATAGAGCTGTGCCTTGGTGAGACTGTCCTTACGTGACAGTCCTAGTGTGCCAAATTTTTGGTACGTTTGTTGTGGAGGAGGTGGTGGGGTGGTTCCCTGAGGGGACACACTGCGCTTCTCAGATTGATAATGCTGGAGGTCAGCAGCCATCTCCAGAGTGCCATGGTCCAGCGACTCATTTGAGCTGTTGGGACTTTCGTCAACATACTCAGTCGTCTGGCCTCCAGCTGCTACTCCACCTTCTTTTGGGCTATAGAGACTGTGCTCAGACTCTTGGCTGTCCTCCTTGGAGCGGTACAGGTGAGACTGACTTTGTTGTTGACGTAGACTTGGACTGCACTCAGGACTGGGGCTGGAGAAAGGGTCTAGAACCCCTGCATGATGGTATACATCAGTACCCTCTTGAAAGCTACTGTAGAGAGGACCAAGACGAATTTTAGCAGGCCTGACAGAGAAGTGCTGCTCAGAGAAGCTGTATGGTGAGGCCCGCCCTGGACTTCGGTGTGTGTGAGCACTCAGGTCCTCCACACTCAGTTGCCTCCATCGACCAATCAGCTCTTCTTCCTCAGGAGCAAAAGCACTTCCACGACGACTGTCTCCATAGGTGATACTCGGTGAGGTTGAAGGTGGCAGGGGCTCATAAGGTTCACTATAACAAGAGGACATGGTTCTGCTGTAGATGGGTGAGCTACCATTCTGATGATGGCTGGACTCAGGTGGTTGAAAAGTATGGGCCTTAGTAAAGGCACTTGGACTCTCCCTCTCCCAGGAGGAGTCGCTTTTGTGCTCATATTCAACACCATCCCTCCATTCCATGTAAAGGGCATGGTGACGTGGAGAAGATGCAGCACTACTAGGAGGATCCTGACCCTTATCTTCTGACGCTCCTCCACTAAAGCTGGAGTAGGAGCTGGAGCCACCTCCCAGAGAGGTGGTAAACTTTTGGAAGTGGTCCTGTGAAAAACTAGGCCGTATGGACATGGAGCCCTCTTCTGGATTGCTATCAGTGGAGTTCTGGGGTTCATAGACCTTCCGCTGCCCATGGAGGTCCATGCTAGGTCTGCGCTCTCGCCTTCGTTCATCAGGGCAATAAAGTGCTGTGTCACTGTTGTACAGGTCAGATTTGTATGTGGCTCTGAGACCAAGACGCTCAGTGCTACCTACAAGGCTTGTGCCCACAAGAAAGCCCTGACGTTCCTGGGGTTGTGGGCTAGGTGAACGAGAGGCTTGAATGCTGCAAACCTTGTCTGGTTTTTCCAGGACCTTGGCAATGATAGAGGTAGGCACTGTGTCGGCATATGGGGAGTGGCAAAGGGCAGAATCCTCCATGTGCAAGCTTACACGCTCCAGAAATTCTGCAGGTAACTTAGATAAAGTGGGACACAGAGAGATAGAGAAATTGAGTGGAAAGTGGAAAAAAGTCTGACTGGTATTGAAATCTATATGACAAAGATGAGAGTCTAATAATTGCATAGGTCAAAATGTCTAGAAGCAGTAAGCAAGATAAAATATAATTTTGAGCATCATACAGCTTGTAACTCTTGTTTATTACAAAAATAATATGAATGATAAGTATTGATGTTATAAATAAATACGTTTTCACATGCTGGGAAGTTTGGTCAAAAAACATCCTACAGGGATCCTGCAGGATTTTCGTGATCATTTTCATATAAAATCCCACAGGACTTCTGCAGGAATGTGTCCTGTCCTGTGTTTTCTTATAAACTGTGTATTACAGGGTTATGTCAAAAACAAACAAGCTTTACATAAACACTGTGGTTATGTATGTTTTTGTTACGTGAATATTAATAGTCGGATGTATATTAACATATCGGATCAGTGAATGAAACTGACAGTAGCCTAAAAACCTGCTGCTGTTTTTGTCGTCAATGTCAATGAAACAATAAAATACAAAATCACTAACTGCTCTTAACTAAGTTTTTATATTTTTATTTTAAAAGTGTGTTTATTTAATCCACAAAGTGAAGAAGCGTGTTTCATTTCATTTACATTAGTCCATTGGTCCAGTCTCTATATGTATGAAGAGAACAAACTGCAAAAAAATAAAAACTTTTCTTTGAGTCAATTATTCATGATGGTGCTTGCTTTTTTCATTTTACATATAAAAAGTAAGATAAACTCATCCAAAATGTGTTGCCTGTGTTACTGTAAAATTACTGCAAAAATAAATAAAAACAATAAATCCTGGCTAAAAACTCAACTCAACTTTTATTTATATAGCGCTTTTTACAATTTTCATTGTTACAAAGAAGCTGTACATGAAAACATGTTAACCATAATCAATACATTAAATGTATAAAATAGAAAAGGTATCAAGAGAAAAATGGATGGATGGATGGACACTCACATGAGGCATGAAAAATAAAATCTTATTGAAACTGACTTTCAAGAAGATCATTAACTTTGACAAATAAAGTTATTCTAAAAGCATAATTTTTAAAAAAGGTGAAAGGTGGAGGGGGCGGGGTGCTGTGGGGCGCCCTTAAAAAAGAATTTTGCCTAGGGCCTCCAAATGTTCAGAACCTGCCCTGGGACCAACGGTGAGTACGATTCAGCACTCTGCTGCAATATAACGTTTGACTGTTATAGTAACGTCTTCTTCGATGTCTGTTTCAGCCAAAGCCCTTATTGATTCTGGCGATGCTGGAAACTTCATATCTCACAAGCTTCTCACGGAATTACGTCTGACCAGGAAACGCAATCAGCAACCTTTGAGGATACACAGGATCCATGGAAAACTGTTGGGTTGGGACCGAATTTGCTTTCACTCCCACAAAATCAGGCTTCGCTTCAGAGACAGCCATTCTGAGGAGATCTGTTTCTGGGTGCTGGAGGGCTCCACTTCCAACGTCATCCTGGGACGACCCTGGCTCCAACAACATAACCCTGCCATATATTGAAAAAAGGCGAAATTCTAGCTTTGTCCAGATCCCCCCAAGAACAGGGCATTCCTGGACTTATTCAGCAAAGCTAAAGCAACTCAACTCCCCCTTCATCAGCTATGGGACTGTGCCATGCTACCTTGGGCCATTCTTTCTAAAGGTCGAGTATATTGTCTGTCTATCCCGAAACAGATGGCCATTGCATTGCATTGATAACAGGACCCTCAATACTCGTACCAATAATTTCCAGTACCCCTTTTTCTGGTCCCTGCCACCCAAGAGCAGTTAAGAGGTTCAGTTATCTTCTCTAAGTTGGACTTGAGATGTGCTTTCAATTTTATTCATATCTGAAGAGGTGATGAGTGGAAACAGCTTTCATAATCCCCTCAGGTCGTCATGCCCTTTTATTTAGTTCTACTCAACAATCCTGACACTGGAAAAGTGCCAATTCCAGCGAGTCAGTGCAGATGGACCAGAGGAAGGTGGAAGCAGTCTGGCCACAACCCAAATCCATCCGTGACCTCCAAAGATTTCTTCAGCACCACTCACCACTCTCTGCTTCATAACCGGCCCCAATATCTGTCTTGGACACGCGATCCACACCTTCCAGCGGCTATAGGAAGCATTCTGCATGGCACCTACCCTGTGTGTCACCCGAACCCAGATCTCCCCTTCGTCGTCGAAGTAGACGCTTCCACCACAGGGGAAGATGGTGTGTGTTCCCAGCAGCAGGGTCCATATTCCTATTTTTCATGCAAGCTGTCCCCGGAGGAGCTCAACTATGACATCGGCTACCGAGAGCTTCATGCCATCAAGATGGCACTAGAGGAGTGGCATCACCTGTTGGAGGGGGCTAACCACCCATTTAGAGTCAAAATCCTAGAGTACCTGTGAGAAGCCAAGCATCTCAACTAATGGCAGGCTAGATGGGCACTGTTTTTCACTCAGTTTTGCTTCCCAGTAACCTACCGCCCAGGCCATCAGAATGTTAAAGCAGATGTCCTCTCCAGTGTTCACTCACCTGAACCATAGACCGTAGATCCTGACCCCATACTTCCCCCAGCCATGGTGGTAAGCCTCATTCAATGGACTCCCGAGGAACAGATATGAGAAGATTCTCGGAATCAGCCAGCTCCGCCGTGAGGTCCTGAGGGAAAAATCTTCGTCCCTGCTGATTTTCAAATTCTTGAAGCTCATCCTTCTGTGGCAACATCCCAATGCAGAGGCCCTTTTAAATCAGGTGTTTCAACATTTTGGAGTCCCTGAGGATGTGATGTAAAATCGGGGTCCACAATTAATTTCCCAAGTATGGAGGGGTTTCTTGAGTCTATTGGGAGTAAGCTTAACATCTAGATATCAACCTCAAGCCAACGGCCAGACTGAGCGGAAGATCCAGGTGATAGGGAGGTACCTGAGATCGTATTGTCACAACCATCAGCACAGCTGACATCGATTCCTCGCCGAGTATGCACAGCAACCTGAAGAGGGCTGTCCGCAGACAGAAGAGCCAGGCCAAAGCAGATTTGTCCCTCACACCACAGTTCCAGCCCGGGTAAAAGGTCTGGCTCTCAACCCTCTGGGAGAGAGGTGTGCGGGCACTAACCTACCTCGGCGAGGCGCTCGTGAGATTTGTTATGTGCACACAGATAGATTGGGACTACAGGTCAACTGAGAAAGAGGCTCTCCCCCGTGACAGAGCCGCCCTTTCGGTCCGTCCCTGCCCGACGGTCTTTACAAAGATCGTGGAAGCCGCCCTCACTCCCTTTGGGATAGAGAGGTGTGCGGGTACCAAACTATCTCGATGACTGGCCTATCTGGGCACACTCTCAAGATCTGTTGGGTACACAGGGACGTAGTGCTCCGGCACCTAGATCGATTGGGACCTCAGGTCAACCGAGAACAAGAGTAGGCTCTCCCCAGGTAGAGCATCCTCTTTTTCGGCATGGAGATCATCCTCTTTCTTGGTAAGGAACTTAACTCTGCAGAGCGTGCTTAGCCGGTGTTGAGCTGCCTGGAGCGTTCCAGGCAGTCAGCGGTCCCTCTGAAGAGGCTCCTGGGACACATGCATCCTCGACGGTGGTGGTACCCCTCGGGTTGATGCACATGGGACCTCTCAAAACACTGGCTACAGAGGAAAGTTCAGAGGAAAGCATGGCACACCGGCAGCAGGCGGATGGTGATTACGCCTCTCTGCCGATGCACCCTCACCCCTTGGTCTTAAGTGATACGCTCACCCGCGGGGGCACGCGACCCCACTGTGAGGAAGCCTGCGTCCGTGCGGCCTCCTGAAGACCTTTTCTCGGGAAGGCATGTCGACAGACACCTTCCTGCAGGGTTGAGGGCGCAGTGGGCAATGGGCACGCAGTATTGGGGTGAGGACGAGGCCCCGCCTGTGCTGGCATATCAGTGCCTAGAGTTGTACATGTGCTGGGTAGCGCGTACGAACGACTCGCCCGATGCCTCCTCCTCTGGAGTCAGCAGGTTATCCGCTCCCTGAGGGCCACACATATCCCAGGCAATCTAAACCAGACAGCCATGGATCTCTCGTCAGTTGACGCCTTGCAGAGAAAGGCGACTCCACCTCTGCGCACTCCAGCTCTCGGGGTGCTGTTCGGGCAGGCTCAGGCGCCTCTTTGAACACCACCCATTTCCCGCCTTGGCACCCCCTGCGAGACTTTCCTCGGCACGGAGGCTCTGGTGCATAGCTGGCTGCGCGACAAGTGTTAGGATACCTTCCCCCCAGTGAACCTCATTGTACAGATCCTGTGCAAGGTCAGGGAAGAGGAGCATCAAGTACTACTGGTTGCGGCCGACGGGTCCAACAAGACTTGGTTCTCGGAGCTAATGCTCTTGACAACAACTCCCCCCTGACGAAAGACCTGCTTTCTCGGGGGAACGGCACGTTATGGCATCCCAGGCCAGACCTCTGGAGCCCCCATGTCTGGCCCCTGGACAGGACGAGAATATCCTGAGTTGGCTATCCCCCTCCCTGTGGTGGAGCCATCACTCAGGCTTGGGCCCCTACCACCGGGCAGCAGTATGCCTATAAGTGCCGCCCCTTCTCGTCCTGGTGCTCATCTCGATGAGAAGACCCACGGAGGTGCTCGATCGGAACAGGCTGTTCCTAAGGGACTGGAGACTAAACCTCTCCCCCTCCACACTGAAAGTGTTTGCAGCGTCCGCTCATCACTACTCAGTGGCGGAAGTCCCTAGGGCAGCACAACCTGATCAGTAGATCCCTTAGGGGCGCGTGAAGGCGGACTCGCCTCGATCGCGCTCCGTACCCTCGTGGCGGCTTCAGGCCCTTCGAGGCCCTCAGAGAGGCCGCTCTTCCTCATCACGATGAAGACACTTCTCTTGTTGGCGTTCGTCTCCAAGAGGGTAGGGGACTTACAAGCATTTTCCGTGTCCCCCGATTGCCTAAGATTAGGGTCCGGTAAGTCTCACGCTATCTTGAGACCCCGACCCGGCCACGTGCCCAAAGTTTCAACCACCAGGTGGTGAACTTGCAGGTTATCAGGGAGCAAGACCCAACCCCACTCGTGTTGTGTCCAGCATGCCAGCTGCGCCTCTACTTGGACCGCATGCAGAGCTAAGGGCTCTGATCAGCTCTCTGTCTGTTTCGGAGGTCAGCAGGGAGGACTGTCTCCAAACAGAGATTGGCGCCCCAGACCGTGGACGCTGTCACGACGGCATCCCGGTCCCAGTTGGCCCTGGCCAGGAGCTCCTCTCTGGCAGACATCTGCAGAGCTGCGGGTTGGGCTACGCCCAAACACCTTTGCGACTCCGCGTAAACTGGTATCAGCCCGCGTCCTGCATGGCCACGTGTAGGACCGGCAGCCGGCTGGGCGTATGCCTGCGAAAGCATCTTCCCACCCTCCAGCAGGTTGGGTCAGTGTGCTATCTGCCTCCCTTCTTCCCCACCACGTGGCTAAGAACAGGCATCCCATCCATCACCAAGCAAGCACACTCCTGGTAACCCATGACCTCCCAAGGTGGACCTCCACCTCGCGGTTAACTACTCAGTCCGCATGTCCCATGCGATCTCCTCTACGGCGAGACCATGTCTATATCCACTATCTCCTCCCTCTTGGTATGAAGTAGCCTCTGCAGCGCATCCCTAATTAAGGAAGCTGCGCTCACCCGGTGAAACCCGATCCGGGCGGCCTCTCGCCAGTAAGAGAGATAAGGCCTCCGTCCGTGAAAGGTTACCGGTCAGGGCCTGCCCATCTTTCTCCTAGAAAGCGCTGGGACTCCCGACCATCACACTGGAAGGTTTCAATTTCGCGAAAGCTCTCGTGTTGACACGCCCAGGCCTGTCACCGTCACTCCGCTAGAGATTGTGACGCGATACAGCATAGTGGCGTTTTCCAGAAAATTTGGCTAATCGCCACTGTCTGCTTCTTCACCGTCAAAAACTGCTGAGCGCAGTCCTCGACGGTGTACCAACAGCCCACCCTGCGAGACGGGTGTATCAAGAAAGCGGACTTTCTCGGTGTCACTCGTCTGCGCAAGGTTCAGCCGGGGGTGACTCTCCTGGACCACTTCCGTGGACATCGTCCGACCCAGGTCCTGTGCCGCCACCTTGGTCGCTCCGTAGAGCGCTGTCAGTGGCGGCACAGAAATCCTGCATTTTACCTGGGTCGGCCTTACCCTCGTGGAGCTCTCTCAACGCCCTGGCCTGGCGGACCTGCAGGATGGCCATGGCGTAGAGAGAGGAGGCAGCCCGGCCCGCGGCAGCGCAAGGCTTCGGCACCATAGATGTCGAAGTCCTACACGCGTTGGACGGTAGGCGTGGCCGATTCTCCCCAGGCGGCAGCCGTCCGCGGCACAGATGCACCGCAGCCGCACGTTCCACCCGGGGGATCTCGACGTAGCCTTTGGCTGCCCCACCCTCGAGGGAAGTGAGGGAGCCGGAGCTGTTTCGACCGGAGCGGTCCGTGGAGCGCTCCTAGTTTTACACAGCTCCTTATGCACCTCCGGGAAACAAATGGCACCCGGGGTGGGCGCGGTTTGCACCGCGCTCCGCCCCCCGGAACCACGTATCCCTGGATTAGCATGGCTGACATCACTTCTGCTTCCTCCTGAGCTCGACCCCCCTGGGGGGGAGCTCGGATTCGTCAGTGTCGGATGCCTGTCTCCCTCCGATGCTGCGAACGACATCTCATCTACGTCACACATCGTTTCCGAGTGCGTGCCTAAGGATCCGAACGGTATGCCACCGCCGGTTGGGAACGTTCAGAAGCGAATCGGGCTGCGATCGGCCCGTGAGCACTTGGCTGGCGGGTTTACGTTCGCAGAGTTCCCCATATCACTAACGCTGCTACGTGGGTGGTCATCGGGGCCGTAGCCACAGATGTCACAGCCCGGGTAGCAGACGAAATGCCTCTGGGCCCCCCAAGAGCCCCTCGGAGGTTCCGATCTTCCTCACCCGAGTAAGACGGCCCTCCTGATGGCGCTCGCTTCCTTCAAGAGGGTAGGGCACCTCTGAGCATCCTCTGTGTCCCCGGGATTGCCTTGATTTCGGTCCTGGTAGCTCTCACGTTATCTTGAGACCCAGGCCCGGATGCGTGCCCAAAAAGTTCCCATATTCCCTTCCGGGGCGAAGTGGTGAACTTGCAGGCGCTCCCCATCGGGGAGGAAGACCCAACCCCATCCGTGTTGTGTCCTGGACCGCACGCAGGGCTTCAGTAGCTCTGACCAGCTCCTTGTCTGTATTGGAGGACAGCAGAGGGGAAGGCTGTCTCCAAGCAGAGGTTGGCGCACTGAGTCGTGGATGCCGTTACGACGACATTCCAATCTCAGAATCTCCCATGCCCACTGAGGGGGGGTATAGCCACCTCCTGGGCACTGGCAGAAGCGCCTCTCTAGCAGACATCTGTAGAGCTGCGGGTTGGGCTACGCCCAAACACCTTCGCAAGGGTTAAACAACAAGCCCACGTCCTGCGTGGCAACATGTAGGACTGGCATCCGGCGGGGCGTATGCCTGCGAAAGCATCACCCCACCCTCTAGGAGGCTGGGTCAGTGTGCTATCTACCTCTCTCCTTACCCTACTCTGGCTAAGGACAGGTACCCTATCCACTTCCCTTCTTACCCAACCACTTGGTTAAGAATAGGCATTCTATCCATCACTAAGCAAGCACCACCTGGGGGTTGGCTGGGCAGAGCAGCCTTCCCCCTTAGGCCGGGATAACATGTGAGCCATCCCCTGGCTCTAACCGGACCTAGTGCTACCGGACGCCTGTAACACCCCCCCCGTGGGCTGTTCCGTCTGATGTATCCTCATGATATGGTTCCCACTCCTGGTAACCCATGAGCTTCCCCAGGTGGACCTCCACCTAGCGGTTAACTACTCAGCCCGCACGTTCCATGCGTTCTCCTCCAAGGACGAGACCATACCTTATCCACCGTATTCCTCCCCACGGGTAGGAGGTGGCCTCTGCAGCGCATCCCTAATTAAGGAAGTTGCGCTTACCCGGTGTAAACCCGAGCCGGACGGCCTCTCGCCAGTAGAGAGCTAAGGCCTCCGTCCGTGAAAGGTTACCGGTCAGGGCTGTTCCCATCTTTCTCCAAGAAAGCTCTGGAACCCCCCGACCACCACACTGGAAGGTTACAGTTTCGCGAAAGCATCGAGCTGACACGCCCAGGCCTGTTACCGTCGCTTCGCTAGAGATTGTGACGCGATACAGCGTTGTGGCGTTTTCCATGGAGAACCCCATCTGTCGTCTTCGACACAACGTCGAGAGACCGACAGAAAGGGAACGTCTCGGTTACGTATGTAACCTCGGTTCCCTGATGGAGGGAACGAGACGTTGTGTCCCTTATGCCACTAACACGTATCGTATTCTGCTGCAGTCGTGAGAGGCTCTCAGGCTCTTCAGAACAAAAGGTGAGTGAATGCTGCACGCCGGCTTCCTTTTATACCGGACATCCGGGGGCAGAGACTGGCATGCAAATTTCATTCGCCAAATTTCATTGGCCTTTTCTATAGTAGTCAGAGTTGATTGGTTCTCAAGGGCGAACCCCATCTGTCGTCTTCGACACAACGTCTCGTTCCCTCCATCAGGGAACCGAGGTTACATACGTAACCGAGACGTTCTCAAGGACGAACCCCATCTGTCGGTTCGACACAACGTCTCGTTCCCTCCATCGGGAAACCGAGGTTACAGACGTAACCGAGACGTTATACACGGCTTGGATCAGGAATTTTATGCGTTGGGGCTCTGCCTGCCAGATGTCAATCCAGGTAAGCTCACGCTCCATCGCACTGACCCATCTCTTCCAAAAGAGTGACTGATATTTGTGCAGCCAGTTATAATGGTCTTCACCAGCTGGTGCCAACTTGATGTCACAGGCCCAGATGTAACTCTCAATCTGAAGTTGTTATAATAGTCCAAAATGAGGTCCTTAACCTTGCTAGGAACATGGTGCCTGTTCAACGTAGTCTCTACCAACGTGTGTGGTATTGAACCGTAAGTATTTTCCAGGTCTAGCCACAGCACAACCAGATCTCCTTTCCCTTCGTGTGCCTCTTATCAACTGTGTAACTGTTCATGTATGTTCCAGGCAACCTGGTATCCCTGGAGTCCCTCCCTTCTGCACTAACGTATCAATATAGTTGTTATTTTGCAGGAATTAGGTCAGCCGTCAAGATGCGCTGCTGAAAAAGATCTTGCCTTTGATACTAAGCAAAGAGATGGATCTAAACTGCTCATGGTTTGTGGAATTGTCTTCCTTCGGGATCCACACCCCTTCAGCATACCTCCACTGCTTGAAAATGATCCCTTTGTGCCATATTATACGCAAAAGTTTCCAGATGCAAAATAGCAATTTTGGGCAAATTTGTAAACCTTGTACGGTACTCCGCTCATTCCAGAAGCTGAGCTGGCACTGGGTGGTTTCACCACTTTTTGGATCTCTTTCAGGCTAAGCTCTCTCATATCGAAGTCGACTTCTGGGGCTGGTTGACACAGAAGGGCACTCTGCTGTTCCAATTCCTGGTTTCGTTGAGGATCCTGCAGTGTGGCGTGGAGATATTGGTCTACCCCCTCCTTGGAACATGTGAGGTGTCTGCTCCGCTTGCTGCTAAGCAATTCCATTGTAAAGCCCAAGGGGTTGGCTATGAAAGCATCTCTTTTCATCGCTCTATCCCTGCCCGTCTCCTATGCCACTCTGCCCTCTGCAGTGTCATGAGCATTTTTTCTGAGGATGGTGCGGAGCTCCGCAAGAGGTGGTGCTCTTCCTCCTCTGCACTCATAAAACATCTTGTGAGGGCCCGGAGCTCTTGTCGCAGCTTATGGATCTTTGCTGCTCTTCGATTCATGATGTAAGGTGCTTTGCCAGACTTCTCCTCCTCTTGTCCAAAACGCTCTACTCCAAAACTTACGATGACTGTGGACATCTCTCAAAATCCCCTTCCACATGCTTGATATTATACAGACGATATCCTCTCCAAACTGGTGCCACTCTCTCTGTTTACTGGCTGGGGGCCATTTCACCCGCGTCTTTTGGACTGCTCTGCCCTGTGGTGGAGCTTCTGGTGCTCTGAGGTGCTGGGCTCTGTGGGGTGACTCCGGGGCAGGCTTCTCCTGCGTCTCATCAGGGAAAGACCCTGTTCGCTATTAGTAATAATACTAATAAAATAATAATAATGGGCAGAAAAGAAATTCAGCACATACATTTTTGGCGGGGGTGGTAAGTTACCTGGATAATGGAGAGGGGGGCGGTGGCCAAACAATTTTCAGAAGCACTGTCTTAGAACAATTAAATACAAGGCAACACTTGTAACTTGTAAATACACACTCTGGTGTTTACAATAAGTAGTATTACAGTTATTAATTATTATTAACAATTAATATTACTTTTATATTGCATATGAACATTCGGCTCACAGTGTTTATTGATCTGCGGTGGAAAGTGTTTATTGTATTGTTTTATTGTTGACGCAGTGCAGTCTGCATATTTATGGTGTAAAGTCTTGATACATGCTAACTCACCTCAGATAATTGGGCTCTGCAGTGAGACTTATTGCACTGCAAGAGCTGTGCAGCTAGGTTACAGTCTTTCCTATATAAGTCCTATTGAGAATAGTGGAACAAAAAGAACATTAAGTAATGGCAAATAATCCTCCAATGGAGTTCCATTAAGTCCTAATGTATTTATAAAACCATATTGTCATTATTTCTCTTACATTATCCTCTCTCAGTTTCTCAATGGTCATCTTAGCTTCCATTAGGTGATTGTTAAGGACGATGATTTCTCTGCTGAGAGCCCGTTTCTCATCATCATGGGTCTGTGACTGGTGCGAGAAAAAGTTTTTTAACAATGCCTTTACAATTCTAAGGCACTAATACACCATTAGTGTAAATAAAATATAAACACATTCACACAGATCAACAGTGTGAATAACTCAACATGTGGGCCATGTGGTCTTGAGGCCTATGATATCTTTATGGCAATCCAACTGCTATAAGCACGTGTCTTTATACCATATGTTAATAAGGAGCAGTGTAGGACTGTTTCTATTGTACCAATAGATTATTTAGGCAATCATTCATGCAACTGTGTGCTAAAACATCTATAGGTAACAAATTCAGAGTAAAGCTAGATTATTATGAGGGATGGTCATACAATGTACAAAGGCAGATAGGTTCATTTATTTCTAGCTTCAAATAAACATTAACTGTCATGCAGATTTGGCTTGTGTAATACATTAACTGTAACATTGTCATGTAAATGCGGACATGTTTGTAATGGGCTGTAATTAACCTCAGCTGCACCAATGGTTGTGCATTGATGTTAAAATCAACTCACTAACTTTTCTGCTATTGTATGCTAAACACAATAAGTAATTTGTCTAGGCAAAAAACACATTCATGTGCACTTACATTTCGGTGAATTTTGTCCTCTAAGTCCTGGTTGATCCTCTGCAGTGTTGAGTAACTGCTCTGTATTCTGTGGGAAACATATTAACAAAAATATTTCTTCAAATCCAGCACTCACCGGAAGGTCTTAAATGCTTTCTTTGTTTCCTTTTCATTTTTAATCAGTTGCTACTAGGGTTGCACGGTGCACCGGTGCTACGGTAGCATTGCGATACTAAATATTCAAAATACCTGTGATGCCTCTCTATTTTTGAAACCGTAGCATCGTAGTACCGTAGTTAATATTGCATATGCACATTAATATTCATTTGAACACTTACATCTGCCTTTTTGCGGTGTTTATCTCGGACGAGTTAATGATTCAAATTGGCGTTTTGAACGAGTTGGTTAAATGATTCACTAACTCAGGGGAAAATTTACGCCACCTACTGGCCGTCTTAGTGAAATTTGTTCCACATTTGAATTAGTTCCCATGTGAAAAATGATCTAGTGTACTTCAGTATTTACTACAGTAAACTACTAAAACTCATAGACACTAGTGTTTTTGAGTCTTGCCATTGTAAATATTTAAGTATACTACAGTATTTGCTACAATTTATCCAATTACTACAGTTAATACAACAACATATTCTAGTGCAAAGTATAATATATTTTACTGAAGTAAATACAAAATGTTTCACCTAAATCTGTGTTTTTTGTATAGATTTGAATTATATGGCAAAGTATCGTGATACTACTTGGTATCGAGATACTTCAGCTGGTATAGTAGTGAACTAAGGAGATCGACTGACTCCCACACACTTTGCATTCTTCAGGCGTGAAACAATCAATTTGTTCCAATTTGCATAGTCTATTCATCAAAATTGTTTGCAGGAATTAATTACTGCATTCCAAATCACAGTATGTTTGAAAATAACCAGAATCTATTCCTCTGTAAACAAGGCAAATGTCGATGCTGGATTTGCAATGCTGTGCCATCAATATTAAATCCGACCGGAATCTTATGTGAGTAAAAATATATGTACGATGCATCACTATTGCTTTGTTAGAGATTGTTTTATATGTCGTCTTGGTTACGGATGTAACCTCAGTTCCCTGATGGAGGGAACGAGACGTTGTGTCGAACCGACAGATGGGGTTCGCCCTTGAGAACCTATCAACTTCGACTAGACTAGAAAAGGCCAATGAAATTGGCGAATTAAATTTGCATGCCGGACTCTGCCCCCGGATATCCGGGTATAAAAGGGAGACGGAGTGCTTCATTCATTCACCTTTAGATCTGAGGAGCCTGAGAGCCTCTCACGACTGCTGCAGCAGGCGGCACATGTTGTGGCATGAGGGACACAACGTCTCGTTCCCTCCATCAGAGAACTGAGGTTCCCTTTCTGTCGGTCTCTCGACGTTGTGTCGAGAACGACAGATGGGGTTCGCCCTTGAGAACCAATCAACTCTGACTACTATAGAAAAGGCCAATGAAATTTGGCGAATGAAATTTGCATGCCGGGCTCCGCCCCCGGATGTCCGGTATAAAAGGAAGCCGGCGTGCAGCATTCATTTACCTTTTGTTCTTCAGAGCCTTCGCTCATGACTACGAACAGAACGAATTCAATGAATTCTTCTTCTTCTACATTGCCGGATCTACGACGTAGAGCAGCGGATCGTCCCTACCTGCAGCGACCTTCCCCTGGGCGTCTCGGCGGTTCCGGAGGTGTTAGAGATTTTTTCTAAAAGGTCCTTTTCAGGACTGAGCAATTTCCAGCGCGGCCCTGGGTCGGACGATGTCCACGGTAGTGGTCCAGGAGAGACACCCCCGACTTTACCTTGCGCAGAAGAGTGACACCAAGGAAGTCCGCTTTCTTGATGCACCCATCTCGCAGGGTGGGTTGTTGGTAACACCGTCGAGGACTGCGCTCAGCAGTTTTTGACGGTGAAGCAGACAGTGGCAATTAGCCACATTTTTTCACGCCGCGACTCGGCCGCCTAGGCCTCCGAGATCCTGCGTGACGTCTGCTTCCCGGCAACCCAGGACCCCTTCGACATCGGCTCCGGTTTCTGTGCCCCCACAGGCGGCACCCCGGAAGCAGAGGTCGAGGGGGAAAACTCCACCCCGTCAGCAACCTTCTCGCGAGAAGGGACACTGACGGGAAGACCCCAAGGAGAACAACATCGGGCCCGACCTTCACAGCCACGGAGAGTTACATCAGGGCCTGGCGCCCACTTACTCGCAGAGTTTTCCATTCTCCCCCGGGTGTACTTGCAGCCGATCGCACACTCCACTGGACTGTGCCAGGCGACCCGACCTCACGCCCTGGCGAGGCGTTGGGTCGTACACACTCGACAGCTGCCACCACTCTCAAGCCGACAGTGCGTGCAGCGGTCCCGACAGGCAGGTAAAAAGGCGGAGCCAACCTTCCCTCCGGGGACCCCCCGCGACAGAAGGGTATCTCCGCCAGCCGACGAACCACCCACCGTGGTAATGATGAAGCAGACCGTCCCCTTGGTCACCCTGTCACAGTCCCTGGGAGCTCGAGAGCTGCCCACACTGTCTCGCTGGCTAATGAGGGCGGTCCGTCTTGGTTACTCGATCCAGTTCACCAGAGACTCTCCCAAGTTTCGGGGCATCATCTCCCTCTGTCAGAGGCAGGGACGCCTCCGTACTTCGGGTAGAGGTCACCACCCTTCTGGCAAAACAGGCATCGAGTTCGTCCCTCAAAACCAAGATGTTCAGTGGGTCACGACCCGCACTTCATCGTTCCCAAGAAAGACGGTGGGTTGCGCCCCATAGTTATGCGTACCCTGTACAAAGCATCTTCACAAAGCTGCCGTTCAGGGTGCTCACGCAGAGGCGTATCCTGACATCTATCAGGTGTCAGGATTGGTTCGTGGCAATCGACCTGAAGGACGCTTACTTTCATGTCTCGATTCCCCTCGACACCGGCCGTTCCTACGGTTCGCGTTCGAGGGGCGGGCATATCAGTACAGAGTCCTCCCTTTCGGTCTGTCCCTGTCTCCACAGGTCTTCACGAAGATCGTGGAAGCCGCCCTTTCTCCCCTTCGGGAAAAAGGTGTGCGGGTACTAAACTATCTCGACGACTGGCTTATCTTGGCACACTCGCGAGATCTGTTGTGTACACAGAGGGAACTGGTGCTCCGGCATCTAGATCGATTGGGATTTCAGGTCAACCGAGAAAAGAGCAAACTCTCCCCAGTGCAGAGCATCCTCTTTCTCGGTATGGAACTAAACTCTGTCACCATGACAGCGCAGCTGTCCGCAGCACGCGCCCAGTCAGTGTTGAACTGCCTGGAACACTTCAGGCAGTCGGCGGTCCCCCCTTAAACAATTTCAGAGGCTCCTGGGCACATGGCGTCTCTCGCGGGGGTAATACCCCTCGGATTGATGCACATGAGACCGCTCAAACACTGGCGCACAGCTGACCGCGGGATGGGCGGAAGCACACCTTCCCCCCCCAGGAGCCTCCTTGCACAGACACAGTGTCTGTGCAAGGTCAGGGAAGAGGAGCACCAAGTGTTATTGGTTACACCGCACTGGTCTGACCACACTTGGCTTCAGAGTTGATGCTCTGGACAGCGACTCCCCCTGAACCATTCCCCTGAGAGAGGACCTGCTCTCTCAGGGGAAAGACACGTTCTGGCATCCCAGATCAGACCTCTGGAACACCCATGTCTGGTCTCTAGATGGGACGAGAAGATCCTGAGATTCCTACTCCCCCTCTACGGCAGAGACCATCACCCAGGCTAGAGCCCCATCTACTAGGTGGTTACACGCCTCTAGACGGTGCCTCTTTTCGTCCTGCTGTCTCTCTCAACGAGAAAGACCCACTGAGGTGCTCGATCAGGATTGTGTTGTCCTTCTTACGAGACTGGAGACTAACATCTCCCCTCCACACTGAAAGTGTGTGTAGTCGCTATCGCCACTCATCACGACTCAGTTGATGGAAAGTTTCTAGGGCAACACGACCTGGTCACCAGGTTCCTAAGGGGCGCGAGAGGGCGGAATCCGCCTCATCTCCGCTCCATACCCTCTTTGGACCCTAACGTGGGTCCAAGAGCCCTCAGAGGCTCCGATCTTCCTCACCTGAGTAAGACGGCCCCCCTGTTGGCGCTCGCTTCCTTCAAGAGGGTTGTGTCGCCACAACACAACGTCGAGTTGCCGAACACCGTCGTGCAGAGGGTAAGAGGGGCTGAAAGAAACACCCAGAGAGATCGGAAACTCTTTTTGTGAGAATGTGGGCGCTAGGCCCCCGGAGGCAGGGCCTAGCGCCCACATTCTCGGGCAGGAACCGTCCCAGATCGATTTCATGGCTGGGGTCGGGCCCGATCGTGTTGATCTCCCTGGTGTCTTCCCGTAAGGGCCGCTTTTGCGACGGCTGCTGACGGGGTGGCCGTTTCCTCCTCGATGTCCTCTTCCGGGGAGCAGCCTGGGACGGGGGCACCGGGACCGGAGCTGGTGTCGGTGAGGACCGGGGCTGCTGGGGGGCAGACGTCGCACGGGATCTCGAAGGCCTGTAGGCGGCCGGGGAAGAATGTGGCTGATCGCCTCCGTCTGCTTCTTCACTGCCGAGAACTGTTGTGAAAAGTCCTCGACAGTGTCACCAAACAGCCCACACTGCGCGATGGGGGCGTCGAGAAAGCTAACTTTCTCGGCGTCCCGCATCTGCGCCAGGTTAAGCCAGAGGTGCCTCTCCTGGACCACAAGTGTGGACATCGCCTGACCCAGGGCCCGCGCGGTCACCTTAGTCGCCCGTAGGGCGAGGTCGATGGCGGTGCGGAGTTCCTGCATTAACCCTGGGTCAGTCTTACCCTCGTGGAGCACTTTCAACGCCTTGGCCTGGTGGACCTGCAGGATGGCCATCGGGTGGAGAGAGGGGGCAGCTTGGCCCGCAGCAGTGTAGGCCTTCGACACCAGCGATGCCGAAGTCCTATACGGCTTGGACGGGAGTCTAGGTCGACCTCTCCAGGTGGCCGCCGTCTGTGGGCACAGGTGCACCGCGACTGCATGTTCCACCTGGGTTATGTCGACATAGCCCCTAGCTGCCCCACCATCGAGGGAAGTAAGGGTGGCAGAACTGGTCTGATGTGAACGAGCCGAAAAGGGGGCGTTCCACGTCTTACACAGTTCCACATGCACTTCCAGGAAAAATGGGACCGGGTTTGGACGCGGCTTGGAGTCGCGCTCAGAACCCAGGTACCATGTATCCAGCCGTGAGTGGTGGGGAAGAGGCGGTGCGGTGCACTGCAGCCCAATACTCACGGCGGCCCGGGAAATATTGGCTGACATCTCAATGTCCGCTTCTTCCTGAGCTCGACCCCCCGAGGGAGGGAGCTGCAAGGAATCGTCGAGATCGGATGCCAGCAAATCACCCTCCGATGCTGCGATAGACATCTCATCGTCATCACGCATCGTTTCCGAGTACGTGAGTGAAGTACGACCCAGGAAGCAAACGAGGTGGTGGCTGGTTCTCGGAAGAAGACAGCAACCCTGACCGCAAGGTCTTAATCACCATCTGCGCGCAGTGCACGCAGGAGGTGTCCACGAAAGCTGCCTCAGCATACTGGATGCCCAAACACTTGAGGCAGACATCGTGTCTGTCCCCCTCCTCGATGAGGTTATCACACCCACGAGAACAGCGGGACATGCCAAGCTGGAGAAATAAGCTCTTTTAGATATGCTCGAACAGCTCTGGAACCGCCGAGACGCCCAGGGGAAGTCGCTGCAGAAAAGGATAGTCCGCTGCACCACGTCGTAAGAATCCGGCAGTCTTGTAGACAACTCTGTAGAGTTGGTAGTCTCTGAGTCATAAGTGAAGGCTCCGAAGAACAAAAGGTGAATGAATGCAGCACCCCGTCTCCCTTTTAAACCCTGATATCCGGGGGCGGATAAACCAAGTTTACAGAGACTCCAAATGAGCACATAGCTTGTCAAACAGACACACAGAAATGTACATCACAGGGCACACTGCTGTATTTTGGAACTGTTATCCAATCATAGCATTGGGCGTTTACTTTCAAGTCTTCAATGCGGCCTGTCAGGATTTGTCAAGGAAAAGAACCTTGACCTCGTACTGCACGCGGGGGTCAACGATGTCAGGATGCGGCAGTCGGAGGTCCTGAAGCGCGATTTCAGGAGTCTGGTCGATACTGTATGCAACGCATCGCCCACGGCGAGGATCATCGTATCAGGGCCGCTTCCTACTTACCGACGAGGGAATGAAAAGTTCAGTAGACTATTTACGCTCAATCAATGGTTAATGTCATGGTGTACTGAACAGAAGCTGCTCTTTGTGAATAATTTTGATCTGTTCTGGGAGCGACCTAGGCTTTTCCGCCCCGACGGCCTGCACCCCAGCAGCATTGGAGCGGAAGTCCTGTCTGACAACATCTCTCAAAGACGCTCCGCAGCATTTGACTAGTAAGTACAAGCGTTAACCATAGTCTGTGTTCCTCTCACTCAACTGTTAAAAATGTTACAACATCCAAATACATAGAGACTGTGTCTGTCCCCCGAATAATACAACAACATAAAAATGTATGTAAAAGTCAGAGAAAAAACATTATTACGATTAAACCTAAAGACAATATATTTGTTGAGCAAAACCAACTCCTAAAGTTCGGGCTACTTAATAATAGATCACTAAACTCAAAGGCAGTTATTGTAAATGAAATGATCACAGACAACAGCTTTGATATACTCTGCCTTACTGAAACCTGGCTTAAACCAAATTATTATTTTGGTATAAATTAGTCTACTCCACCAAGCTACGGTTATATGCATGAGCCACGGTTGGTCGAGGTGGTGGTGTAGCAACAATCTTTAGAGACTTTCTTACCGTAACTCAGAGAACAGAGCATAAATTTAAATCATTTGAAGTGCTTGTGTTGAACATAATTGTTCCAAACAAAAGTAAAAAACATTGCTTTCTCTTACACTGGCTACTGTGTATAGACCCCCTGGGCCTTACACTAATTTTCTGAAGGAGTTCGCGGACTTCTTATCGGACCTATTGGTTAACGTTGATAAAGTACTGATCGTTGGAGATTTTAATATCCATGTAGATAGTGCTAACGATGCATTAGCAGAGGCGTTTAAAGAGCTTCTACACTCTTTTGGTGTAACACAAAACATCAACAGACCCACTCATAGACTTAATCATACTCTAGACTTGATTATATCTCACGGAGCCGATCTAACCAATATCGATATTATACCTCAAAGCGACGATGTCACTGATCATCATCTTATAACATGTACACTGCGCACTGCAGAAATCAGTCGTATAGCTCGTTATCGACTTGGTAGAACAATCACCTCATCTACTAAAGATAGTTTCGTTAAGAATCTGCCAGATCTGACTCCTTTAATAACTTTGCCAATTAATACAGAATCGCTCGATGACATGACCAGCAACATGGGAACTATTTTCTCTAATACATTAGAAGCGGTCGCGCCTATGAAGTCAAAAAAGATTAACGAGAAGATCAAAGCACCATGGTACAATAGCACCACTCGCGGCCTAAAAGAAACGCGTAAACTGGAACGCAAATAGAAACAAACCCATTTAGAGGTCTTTAAAATTGCGTGGATAGAGAGTGCAAACTGTTATAAAAGGCACTAAAAGCCTCAAAAGCCGAGCACCTCCGTAAACTCATAGAAACTAACAAAAACAATCCAAGGTTTTTATTTAGTACAATTGCTAAACTAACAAACAAACAGACTTCTCCTGACCTGGCTATTCCGCCACACCTTGGTAGCAATGAATTCATGACATTTTTTACAGAAAAAATAAAAAAAATACGAGACGATGTAGTTAAAATCCAACCTCCAAGTGTGTCTGATGAATTAGTACCAACCATCACCCAAAAAGAAAAGCTACAGTGTTTTTCACCTATAAAACAGGAAGATTGAATTAAACTTATTGCAACATCCAAACCGACAACATGCTTATAAGATCCCATTCCAACTAAATTACTAAAAGAGTTACTACCTGTTGCAATTGAGCCCATTTATAACATTATCAACTCGTCAATTAATCTAGGCCATGTCCCAGGACCCTTTAAGCTGGCTGTGATTAAGCCTCTTATCAAAAAAACAAACTTAGACCCCAGTGAACTTGGAAGCTATAGACCGATTTCAAATCTCCCGTACTTGTCTAAAATACTAGAAAAAGTAGTGTCCACACAGTTGTGCTCTTTCCTACAAAATAATGACATGCACGAAAAATTTCAGTCTGGCTTTAGACCGCATCATAGCACCGAAACTGCGCTCGTTAAAATTACAAACGATCTACTTATGGCATCTGATATAGGTAACATCTCACTCCTAGTCCTGCTTGACCTTAGTGCTGCGTTCGATACTGTAGACCATAAAATACTTTTAGATCGTTTACAAAATTATACCGGTATTCAGGGACAGGCACTAAAATGGTTCCGATCTTACTTATCTGACAGATATCAATATGTCCATTTAAATGGGGAATCGTCTAATCTAACGCAAGTAAACTATGGATTACCTCAGGGATCGGTTTTAGGACCCTTGCTTTTCTCCATATACATGCTGCCCCTGGGCAACATTATTAGAAAACATGGAATTAGCTTCCACTGTTATGCAGATGATACTCAGCTATATATCTCTTCAACCAGATGATTCCTTCAAGATATCCAAACTGGCAGAGTGCATCAAAGATATGAAAACATTGGATGACTAGTAATTTCCTTCTTTTAAACTCTAACAAAACAGAAATATTACTTATAGCACCAAAGACTCGTAAACAGAATATATCAGATTATAACCTACAAATCGAAGGCTGCACTGTTACTCCGACAAATACAGTTAAAGACCTAGGCGTTATATTAGACAGCAACCTGTCATTTAAAAATCATATCTCAAATGTCACAAAAACAGCCTTCTTCCACCTTCGAAATGTTGCCAAATTACGAAATGTTTTATGTGTTGCTGACGCAGAAACTCTTATTCATGCATTTGTGACCTCAAGACTTGACTACTGTAATGCTCTTCTTAGTGGTTGTCCTGCATCTTCAATAAACAAACTACAGTTAGTCCAAAATGCAGGTGCCAGAGTCCTAACCAGGTCAAGAAAATACGATCATATTACCCCAATTTTATCATCTCTTCACTGGTTGCCCATTAGGTATCGTATTGATTTTAAAATTATTTTAATTACTTATAAAGCCTTAAAGGGTTTAGCCCCTACTTACTTAACAGAGCTTCTATCACATTACAACCCATCACGCTCTCTAAGATCGCAAAACTCAGGACTTTTGATAACACCTAGAATAACTAAATCTACAAAAGGGGGTCGAGCTTTCTCATACGTAGCACCTAAACTCTGGAATAGCCTTCCCGATACTATTCGAGGGTCAGACACACTCTCCCAATTTAAATCTAGATTAAAGACACATCTTTTCACCCAAGCTTTCACTAATGCATAGTAAATGAACAGCAGCTACGCTAATTATTTTCTTTCTGCCTCCGCCTCGGGATGCCCATCTCGAGGTAGGGAAAGCTCTGCCAGGCCCAGATGGACATCATATGCCCATCCCGACTTAGAGACTACGCCAGCTGCGGACTGACTGACCATCCCAGCTCCATCTAAGGCAACTCCATTTCCACCCAAGAGAAAGGCGACCATCCCATCCCAGACCATTCTATCCCCAACCGAGAGCAAAGATGGAATACTTGTCACATTAATGCTAAAAGTTACAATGCTTGGTATTAAATGCTAAACTACATCACATGTCAGCAGTTTGAAGTTATAGCTGAGTTCAGTGGCCCTGATTGGGGGTTGCTGGGCTGATGTTCGTAGGGGGTGGGGGGGGGGGCTCGTTGGTTGTGGTTGGGGGGATTCTATTTGTTGGGGCTGTGTGGGTCTGGATGGTCTTGCTTTGTGGTCGATGTCAGACAGCATAATGTTCCAATATGCCATTACTATTTTCTCTGGTTGTTCCTCTGTTTTTCTGGTGTCGATCGCGGAGTGGGACCGGGCTGGACGTGCATGGTTTCGGCGAGTGGGATTGCCTGGGTCGTGGGCGGTGGGCTCCCCCCCCCTTCCTCGGGGATGTTGCTCGGTGACTTGGTCGGGGTCACTGAGAGCAGCTATGACACGTCAGAGGGGATCTGGCCCTCCCGGCTGAGCCTGGTTTCTCCCGAGGTTTTTTTCTCCATCAATCAATAAGGGAGTTTTGGTTCCTCGCCACAGCAGGGCAGTGTTGGCTTGCTCACCGGGAGACTGCATCTATTTATTAATTTATTAGATATTATCTATTAGAATGATCTTGCTTGTTCTATAAACACTATGCACTGTGCTGTGTTTTACCTCTGTGTTTTCTTATTTGCTCCTGTAAAGCTGCTTTGGAACAATGCACATTGTGAAAAGCGCTATATAAATAAACTTGAATTGAATTGAATTGAAAAGAACCCAAGCGCAGGAAGGAGCGGTGAAGGGGTTCACAAAGATATATTTATTTAACAAAAATACAAAACAAAGACCCACGAGGGGGTTAAACAACAAGGACAAAGAGATAATACTCACAGACAACACTAAAACTGGACTATGACAACACTTGGCATAAACTTACATAGACTAGACTAGGCTTCACAAGCAGAAACGAGACGTAATGTCTTCAAAGACGTAAAGCAAACATGCAAAACGAACGAGCACAAGACAATAGACAAGAGGGGACATTTTGAAGGGGACCAAATCAAGAGGGAACAGGTGCGGGGCATGAAATAATTAACAATCAATATTGAAGAGACGAGAGGGCGGAAACAGAGATGAGACCAGAGAGAGCATATGGAAGGCCTTAATGCCTCTCTCCACATGAAACCTAATGATTTGCCATGACTCTGCCACAAGATCAAGAGAGACATGACATGACATGACATGACATGACGAGGCAGAATCATGACAGCGGCCCACCCATAAAAATTTGTTGTGTCGAACCGACAGATGGGGTTCACCCTTGAGAACCTATCAACTCTTCTACTTTTAAAAAGGCCAATGAAATTGGTGAATTAAATTTGCATGCCGGGCTCCGCCTCTGGATGTCCGGTATAAAAGGAAGCCGGCGTGCTTCATTCATTCACCTGTGTTCTGAGGAGCCTGAGAGCCTCTCACGACTGCTGCAGAGGGCGATACGCGTTGTGGCATAAGGGACGTTCCCTTTCTGTCAGTCGAAAGAGGGTGCTTTCTTGGAGAAAGATGGGCAGGCCCTGACCGGTAACCTTTCACGGACGGAGGCCTTATCTCTCTTACTGGCGAGAGATGCAGAGGTGAATTTAATGGATTTTTTTCATTCTTGCAGAAGAGGCATGATGTCTTTGGCTTCAAGTTACATGTTCCTGGCCCTTTTGAGCTAAAGTCCTTCAGACAAGCTTTTATACTGAGAGCCTTTTCATGCTTGGGGAACCTTTCATCTGCTTTTCTTTGGCTTACAAATAGTGGTTAGTTTATGGGGTTACAAGCTATTCTGGATTCCTTTTGCAGAAACTCTGTAAAGCATTTGAAACTATGATAATCACCTCATGTGTCTGGCTCTTCCACAATGATTCGGTTCCACTTTTGCAAAACCTATTCAAGTTTATTTAGGAGCTTGTAATTTTCGTCTGAATCAGTCAGAATGGCTTCTCCTTTAACATGTGAAATTGCTTCAACACAACCTTTTATGAAATCTGTGAAGTCTTGCAAAGCCAGAGTGTCATTTGCTCCAACTTTGGGCCATCGTGTTAGCTTGTCTCTAAATGCTCTTTGCACAACAAATGGGTTCCCATAACTTTCCTGCAGGACCTGCCAAGCACCTTGATATGCTTCTTCAGATTCTCTGTAGAAATATCCTTCCAGCGAGGTAATTCACCAGGTGGTAGGGACTTTCAATCAATCAGAGCCATAAACGACATCTTCCAATCTATAAATTTCAAGGGATCTCCAACAAAGATGGTGGGTTCTGGAACAGGCAGACGATGTGCGCTTAGGGAACTGACTATTGCTTGAGCTAGTTTTGCAGTTTCCTCAGTTGGCAGGAAATCATATGCCTCACAGGGTGCTTGATGAGGCAAGAACGATTGTGCTTCTGGATTTAGTTGAGATGTTAGCTCGATCCTTTGGCAGCCATTGTGAATGCTAGGGCTTTTTTCTTCATCAAAGCATTGAAGGTTCCCTTCCAAATCAATATACACTTTGACACAAGCTGCTGCTACTTTCGTTTCTTTGTCAACTTTTAGCTGATAGCAGTTCTCTCTTCTACCAACTTTTTTTGCATTTCAGCCTGCTTTTGCTTGATCTCCGCTAGCATTTTTGATTCACAAAACTTCCAATCGCTTTCCATCTTATCAAGTTTTGCCTATAGTTTGTGAATTTCTTGCAGAGCTTTAGCTTATTCCAGTTTAGCTGCGAGTTCCGCCTCAGCCTGCTTCCAGGAATCCTAAGCCTTACTGAAGTCTTCTGTTGTTCCTTTGCTGTGTGCTCTTGCATCTATAGACCTTTCCCGTTAGCTTGCTCTGGTTTGTTGCACGGGTTAAGCTATACGTGATACCACTCTCACTGACCTCTAAAATATAAGCACCCAAAGGATATTAGCTGATAGGATCAATGCAAATATACACAACAATATTCACATTTAACACACAAATATTTCCCTTGTAATTAAATCCCTTGTAACCCTTTCAGGCTCAAATCCAGCCCTGCCTGCCACACCCAGGCCTCCAGACCAGCCTGCGCCTCCCTGGCCTCCAGATGGCCACAACGGCCCAGGTCCGCCTCTGCACCACGGCCCAGGCCTTGTTCTCCTTCATGGGCCTGGCCCTCAATCCCGCCCCTGTTCCCCCTCCTGGACTGTCATCTGAGGGCGCCTGGAATCAGCCCTTAGAGGGGGGGCTCTGTCATGATCCAGTCTGTGTTTGCCCTGTGTATTGTGGACTTTTATTTTACTTCCTGTCCAGTCATATATTGTAGTCCTTTGTAGTTCTGTTTTCTATTGGTTCTTTGTGATTGTCTGCCCAGGTGTTTCTTGTCTGCTTGTAAAACTCATTAGTTCAGTCTATATAAGCCCTTTTGTTTCACTTGTCAGTCATTGTTTTGTCATGTTATATCATGCCTATGTTTGCTACTGTACCTGAGTTTTGTCAATTTTTTTTATAAAACTACAATTTAGCGGTCATTTACAGTTCTATACATCATGACTTGACTGCTAGCATTCATCACTTCCCTCTGTGGTGTGAGGAAAAAAATGGAATTAAATCATAAATACAAAGTAATTAATTGTCTTTTTGCAAAATTTGCATAAATGTATTTATACTTAAGTATTTTTTTTCCTCTGGGGATGCAGAGCACATTAATAAATCAGGGACATACACTTAATATTTTGCCGACTTATGGTTTTTCTCTTGACGATCATACCATAATCTGTAATGTTTTCTGTTCCCGGGGTTTCTCATAAAGTAACTAAACTTACCCGTAAATCTCGATGAATCATCTCTACCACTAGTAATGACGTTTCATTAGCCTTTTCGGCAGCTATTGAACACATGGATGTCAGTTTATGCGAACTGAGTGCAGAGGAGTTTCTTCTCAGGCTAAACTCCACCTGTGCAGCTGTCTTTGATTCGGTTGCTCCCGAAAAATCTTCAAAACTCAAACCCAGATCTGAGCCCTGGATTGACGACCCCATTCTCAGGCAGATCTGCATGAGAGCGGGGCGAAAGTGGAAAAAGGATCGACTCTTTTGAACTTTTCAGAGACTCTTTACTCAAATTCCAGAAGGCTGTTAAAGCTGCAACATCTAGATATTTAACGGAAATTATTGACAAGAATTATCACAGAGCATGTTAATGCAACTGTTTGTGAACCTCTAGATGCGTCTAAACTGTTGTGTAATGATTTTCTTCTATTTTTATAAATAAGGTAAGGGATATCAGATTGGGGATATCTCCACCTGCCTGTGACCCTTCGATTTTCTCTGCTAGTCTTGTTGAGTTCACAAATTTTGAACCAATCACATTGACACATCTTCGAAAGATAGTATGGCAGTTAATGCCGTCTGGCTCCTCCATTGATGCTATTTCATCACACTTTCTGAAACTTGCATTTGAGGCAGTGGGCCCCTATCTTGTGACCCTGATAAATCGATATCTTGATACTGGTAATGTGCCTGCTATGTTAAAACGTACAGTCCATCCCTTGCTGAAGAGGGCAAACCTAGATCCCACTGTCCTAACTAACATTAGACCCATTATTAGACCCATTTCAAATTTCTTTCATCAAAGATCTTATAAAAGGAATAAAACTACAATCTTTTTTAGATGATAATAAGGTTTTTGAGGTCTTTCAACCAGGTTTTAGAAAATACTGCTCGACTGAAACTGCTCTTTTAAAGGTTCTAAAGGATATTTTATTAACTGGTGATTCTGGGGATCATTCTGTACTGGTGCTCCTCAACCTGAATGCTGCTATTATTATTATTATTAACGGTATATTTAGAGGGGTCTATGTAGAATTCCTATTTGTTCACACCATTTATAATGTCCGGAGCCAAGCGGAGAGATCCTTTTAAAGTTCTAAGTTGAGCAGAAGAAAAATGTAGAGCCATCTCGCGAGAAGTCTTTTTATTAACGTCAGCCAAAAACAGCACTAAAAGACCTAAGAACAAAACCTGGCAATGATTATGCGTCGACATGACCAAAAACCAATGGGACCCACACAACGACAACCCACACAACAATAGGTTTAACTACGTTAGCCAGAACCGTATAGAATCCACAGACCATACAAATCCACGAAAGGGACGGCTACCCAACCATACCGAGGTAGATACCACAAAATGATAAAGAGAGTGGAGACTCACTGGGGTTGAACGAACTAGTCGACAAGAGGCTAATCCAAGAGAGCTGCGCGTGAGATGTCATTCCCACCTGCTTCAGCGGGATTCTATCACACTCCCGGCAATAATATATGTTTTCTTTTTCCGCACGCATCATTAACAATGTGTCCCGTTTTCGTCCGCAACATTAATGATTTGATCTAAAGCCGCAAAAGCTCATAGGTAAAGCCTAACGTTACATAGATTTCAGTGCACTGTGCTTCTACACGCAGATCTTTTAATATTATAGGCTATTTTTGTAATTGTTCCGCCATTCTCCCGCAGCCTGCACGCAAACACAAGTGTCTTACTGCCCACACTCATCAAATCCCATTGCAAAACATTCATTCCCTCGCTCTTATTTTATTTATTAATGAGTAGTCGACATCGATGCGACTTTTATCACATAATAGTGTGTTATTATTATTATTAAAATCTAAGGTCGTTGAATGGAGAGGGCTCACAGCCGATCAGTGTGTGACAGTATCCCAAAAATTGCCAGGTCAGTCATCCAAATCTTATTGAGTGAAAGTAGTCCAGAAATAATCCAAGTAATTCAGATCTGTCGAATCCCAGCAGAAACATATCCAAAAAAGTATCAGCCAATAAACAAACCAAACAAACATGTAACCAACTTGAAGCGCCAGCACAAGCGCCCCAGCGTTCTCACACAGGAAGTCGGTATAACTAAGATTTTAATAATTGAATGCTTTTTAAATGTTTTTTTTTTATGTGGGACAGCAGTTCCCTTTCTGTCGGTCTCTCGACGTTGTGTCGAAGACGACAGATGGGGTTCGCCCTTGAGAACCAATCAACTCTGACTACTATAGAAAAGGCCAATGAAATTTGGCGAATGAAATTTGCATGCCGGGCTCCGCCCCCGGATGTCCGGTATAAAAGGAAGCCGGCGTGCAGCATTCACTCACCTTTTGTTCTTCAGAGCCCTCGCTCATGACTACGAACAAAAAGAATTCAACGAATTCTTCTTCTACTTCGCCGGATCTACGACGCAGAGCAGCGGATCGTCCCTTCCTGCAGCGACTTTCTCCTGGGCGTCTCGGCGGTTCCGGAGGTGATAGAGATTATTTCTAAAAGGTCCTTTTCAGGACTGAGCAATTTCCAGCGCGGCACGTCCCGCTGTTCTCTTGGGTGCGGCACCCTCATCGAGGAGGGGGATGGACACGATCGCTGCATTAGGTGTCTGGGCGTCCAGCATACTGAAGCAGCGTTCGTTGACACATCTGCCCGCACTGCGGGCGGATTGTCACTCAGAAGTTGCGGTCACGGGTGGCTGTCTTCCTACGGGAACCAGCCACCATTTCGTCTGCTACCCGGGCTGTGACATCTGTGGCTACGGCCCCGATGACCACCCCGTAGCAGCGTTAGTGATATGGGGAACTCTGCGAACGTAAACCCGCCAGCCAAGTGCTCACGGGCCGATCGCACCCCGATTCGCTCTTCTGAACGTTCCCCAACCGGCGGTGGCATACCGTTCGGATCCTCAGGCACGCACTCGGAAACGATGTGTGACGTAGATGAGATGTCGTTCGCAGCATCGGAGGGAGACTGGCATCCGACTCTGACGAATCCGAGCTCCCCCCCCAGGGGGGTCGAGCTCAGGAGGAAGCAGAAGTGATGTCAGCCATGCTAATCCGGGGATACGTGGTTCCTGGGGGCGGAGCGCGGTGCAAACCGCGCCCACACCGGGTGCCATTTGTTTCCCGGAGGTGCATGAGGAGCTGTGTAAGACTAGGAGCGCTCCACGGACCGCTCCGGTCGAAACAGCTCCGGCTCCTCACTTCCCTCGAGGGTGGGGCAGCCAAAGGCTACGTCGAGATCCCCCGGGTGGTACGTGCGGCTGCGGTGCCGCAGACGGCTGCCGCCTGGGGAGAATCGGCCACGCCTACCGTCCAACGCGTGTAGGACTTCGACATCTATGGTGCCGAAGCCTTGCGCTGCCGCGGACCGGGCTGCCTCCTCTCTCTACGCCATGGCCATCCTGCAGGTCCGCCAGGCCAGGGCGTTGAGAGAGCTCCACGAGGGTAAGGCCGACCCAGGTATAATGCAGGTTTTCTGTGCCGCCACTGACAGCGCTCTACGGAGCGACCAAGGTGGCGGCACGGGACCTGGGTCGGACGATGTCCACGGAAGTGGTCCAGGAGAGTCACCCCCGGCTGAACCTTGCGCAGATGAGTGACACCGAGAAAGTCCGCTTTCTTGTTACACCCGTCTTGCAGGGTGGGCTGTTGGTACACCGTCGAGGACTGCGCTCAGCAGTTTTTGACGGTGAAGAAGCAGACCACTTTTTACCACGCTGCGACTCGGCCGCCCTCAAGCCTCCGAGATCTCACGTCATGTCTGTTTCCCGACAGCCCAGGACCCCTTCCACATCGGCTCCGGTTACTGTGCCCCCGCAGGTGGCACCCCGGAAGTCGAAGTCGAGGGGGAAACCTCACCCCGTCAGCTAACTTCTCACGAGAAGTGACACCAGGGGGAGCAACATCGGGCCCGACCTTCACAGCTACGGCTCTGATCAGTCGGTACGGGACGGCTCCTGCCTCGTCACCAAGCCGGGCCCTTCTCAGGGCCTGGCGCCCACTTACTCACAGAGAGTTTTCTGTTTCCCCTGGGAGTTCATTCCTGCCGATCGCACACTCCACTGGACTGTGCCCGGCAAACCCGACCCCACGCCCTGGCGAGGCGTAGGGTCGTACACAAACGACAGCTGCTACCACTCTCAATGACAGTGTGTGCAGCCGTCCCGCCAGGCAGGTAAGTAGGCAGAGCCAACATTCCCTCCGGGGCCCCCTCCCCGCGACAGGGTTAACTCCGCCAGCCATCAAACCACCCTCCATGGGAATGGTGAGGCAGACCGTCCCCTTGGTCCCCCTGTCACAGTCCCTGGGAGCTCGAGAGCTGCCCACACTGTCTCGGTGGCTAGGGCAGACGGTCCGTCTTGGTTACTCGATCCAGTTCGCCAGAGACTCTCCCAAGTTTTGGGGCATCATCTCTCCCTCTGTCTGAGGCTAGGGACGCCTACATACTTCGGGTAGAGGTCACCACCCTTCTGGCAAACAGGCATCGGGTTCGTCCCTCAAACCAAGATGTTCGGTGGGTTACAACCCGCACTTCATCGTTCCCAAGAAAGACGGCGGGTTGCGCCCCGGAGGTCTGCGTACCCTGAACTAAGCACCTTCACAAGCTGCTGCTCAGGATGCTCACGCAGAGGCGCGTCCTGACACCCATCAGGTGTCAGGATTGGTTCGTGGCAATCGACCTGAAATTCCTTTCGATCTGTCCCTGTCTCCACGGTCTTCATGAAGATCGTGGAAGCCGCCCTTTCTCCCTGAGGGGGGGAAGGTGTGCGGGTACTAAACTATCTCAACGACTGGCCTGACACACTCGTGAGATCTGTTATGTATACAAGGGGCCTGGTGCTCCGGCACCCAGATCGATTGGGAATCCAGGTCAACCGAGGAAAGGACAAGCTCTCCCCAGGGCAGAGCATCCTCTTTCTCGGTAGGGAACTCAACTCTGTCACCATGTCGGCGCTACTGTCCGCAGTACGCGCCCAGCCGTGTTGAACTGCCTGGAACATTTCAGGCAGACAGGGTCCCCCTGAAACGATTCAGAGGCTCCTGGGCATGGCGTCCTCGTCGGGTGAGACCCCTCGGGTTGATGCACATGAGACCGCTCCAACACTGGCTTCAGAGTCGAGTTCCGAGGAGAGCGTGGCACACCGGCAGCAGGCGCATGGTGATGACGCCCTGCGGCCGACGCACCAAAACCCCTGGTCTTCCATGACTTTTTCGACGGACTAAGGTCCCTCAGGGCAGGTTATGAGGCAGTCGTGGTGACGACGGACGCCTCCCTGCAGGGGTGCGGTGCAGTGTGTAACGGGCACGTAGGCGGGGCATTGGGCGAACCCCCACCTGCGCTGGCATATCAATTGCCAGGAGTTGTGGGCAGTGCTACTTGCACTGAGCAGGCTGCGGCCTCTCGTGCGGGACAAGCACGTGCTGGTCCGAGGACGGCACTACAGCTGTAGCGTACATCAGATCTTAGGGTGGCGTTCGCTCACAGCAGCTAACACAACTTGCTCGACGCCTCCTCCGGTGGAGTCAACAGGTGATCCGTTCCCTGTGGGCCACACTCACCTCGGGCAAACTGAACTAGACAGCCGACGCGCTCTCTTGTCAGTTTATGCCTCGTAGAGAGTGGCGACTCCACCCCCGCGTAGGCCGCTTGGTACTCCCTGTCCGAGGCTCTCGACACGGATATCCTTGCGCACAGCTGACCGCGGGACGGGCGGAAGCACACCTTCCCCCCCCCCAGGAGCCTCCTTGCACAGACACTGTGCAAGGCCAGGGAAGAGGAGCACCAAGTTATTGGTTACAGCACTGGTCTAACCGCACTTGGCGCCAGAGCTGATGCTCTGGACAGCGACTCCCCCTGACCCATTCCCCTGACAGAGGACCTGCTCTCTCAGGGGAAGGACACATTCTGGCATCCCAGATCAGACCTCTGGAACACCATGTCTGGTCTCTAGACGGGACGAGAAGATCCTGAGTTGGCTACTCCCCCTCTATGGCGGAGACCATCACCCAGGCTAGGGCCCCATCTACTAGGCGGTTACACGCCTCTAGACGGCGCCGCTTCTTGTCCTGGTGTCTCTCTCAACGAGAAAGACCCACTGAGGTGCTCGATCAGGATTGTGTTGTCCTTCTTACGAGACTGGAGACTAACATCTCCCCTCCACACTGAGTGTGTATGTAGTCGCTGTCGCCACTCATCACAACTCAGTTGATGGAAAGTTTCTAGGATGACACGACCTGGTCACCAGGTTGCTAAGGGGCGCGAGAGGGCGGCTCCCGCCTCATCTCCGCTCCATACCCCTTGGGACCCTAAGGGGTCCTCGGGGGGCCTCTGGGCCCCCAAGAGCCCCTCGGAGGTTCCGATCTTCCTCACCCGAGTAGGACGGCCCTCCTGATGGCGCTCGCTTCTTCAAGAGGGTAGGGCACCTCCGAGCATCCTCCGTGTCCCCGGATTGCCTTGAATTCGGCCCTGGTAGCTCTCACGTTATCTTGAGACCCAGGCCCGGATGCGTGCCCAAAAAGTTCCCACTACTCCCTTACGGGGCAAAGTGGTGAACTTGCAGGCGCTCCCCATTGGGGAGGAAGACCCAACCCCATCCGTGTTGTGTCCTGGACCGCACGCAGGGCCTCAGTAGCTCTGACCAGCTCCTTGTCTGTATTGGAGGACAGCAGAGGGGAAGGCTGTCTCCAAGCAGAGGTTGGCGCACTGAGTCGTGGATGCCGTTACGACGACATTCCAATCTCAGATCTCCCATGCCCACTGAGGGGGGTATAGCCACCTCCTGGGCACTGGCAGAAGCGCCTCTCTAGCAGACATCTGTAGAGCTGCGGGTTGGGCTACGCCCATACACCTTCGCAGGGGTTAAACAACCCTAGCGTAAACCCGGTGTCAGCCCACGTCCTGCGTGGCAACATGTAGGACTGGCATCCGGCGGGGCGTATGCCTGCGAAAGCATCACCCCACCCCTCTAGGAGGCTGGGTCAGTGTGCTATCTACCTCTCTCCTTACCCTACTCTGGCTAAGGACAGGTACCCTATCCGCTTCCCTTCTTACCCAACCACTTGGTTAAGAATAGGCATTCTATCCATCACTAAGCAAGCACCACCTGGGGGTTGGCTGGGCAGAGCAGCCTTCCCCCTTAGGCCGGGATAACATGAGCCATCCCCTGGCTCTAACCGGACCTAGTGCTACCGGACGCCTGTAACACCCCCCCCCCGTGGGCTGTTCCGTCTGATGTATCCTCATGATATGGTTCCCACTCCTGGTAACCCATGAGCTTCCCCAGGTGGACCTCCACCTCGCGGTTAACTACTCAGCCCGCACGTTCCATGCGTTCTCCTCCAGGACGAGACCATACCTTATCCACCGTATTCCTCCCCACGGGTAGGAGGTGGCCTCTGCAGCGCATCCCTAATTAAGGAAGTTGCGCTTACCCGGTGTAAACCCGAGCCGGACGGCCTCTCAGTAGAGAGCTAAGGCCTCCGTCCGTGAAAGGTTACCGGTCAGGGCTGTTCCCATCTTTCTCCAAGAAAGCTCTGGAACCCCCCGACCACCACACTGGAAGGTTACAGTTTCGCGAAAGCATCGAGCTGACACGCCCAGGCCTGTTACCGTCGCTTCGCTAGAGATTGTGACGCGATACAGCGTTGTGGCGTTTTCCAGAGGGAACCCCATCTGTCGTCTTCGACACAACGTCGAGAGACCGACAGAAAGGGAACGTCTCGGTTACGTATGTAACCTCGGTTCCCTGATGGAGGGAACGAGACGTTGTGTCCCTCATGCCACTAACACGTATCGTATTCTGCTGCAGTCGTGAGAGGCTCTCAGGCTCTTCAGAACAAAAGGTGAGTGAATGCTGCACGCCGGCTTCCTTTTATACCGGACATCCGGGGGCGGAGCCCGGCATGTAAATTTCATTCGCCAAATTTCATTGGCCTTTTCTATAGTAGTCAGAGTTGATTGGTTCTCAAGGGCGAACCCCATCTGTCGTCTTCGACACAACGTCTCGTTCCCTCCATCAGGGAACCGAGGTTACATACGTAACCGTGACGTTTTGCACACGCACACTCTACGATCAAATCCGTGTGTATTCACGCTTTGTTAATGAGGCCTGTGGTGTGTTGTGGTAACAGGCATGTGGTTGCTTATTTAAAATACTCCAAGGTTAAAAAAAAATTGTGTGCCAGAATTTGTATCTTTGTTTTTGCCTGTCATTTTAGCTCTCGATTTACCGGTCAATCTACGTTCCTACTCTCACCTATGGTCATGAGCTGTGGGTCATGACCGAAAGGACAAGATCCCGGATACAGGCGGCCGAAATGAGCTTTCTCCGCAGGGTGGCTGGGCGATCCCTTAGAGATAGGGTGAGAAGCTCGGTCACTCGGAAGGAGCTCAGAGTAGAGCCGCTGCTCCTCCACATCGAGAGGGGCCAGCTGAGGTGGCTCGGGCATCTTTTCCGGATGCCCCCTGGACGCCTTCCCGGGAAGGTGTTCCGGGCATGTCCCACCGGGAGGAGACCCCAGGGAAGACCTAGGACACGCTGGAGGGACTATGTCTCCCGGCTGGCCTGGGAAGGCCTCGGTGTCCCCCCGGAAGAGCTGGAGGAAGTGTCTAGAGAGAGGGGAGTCTGGGCATCCCTGCTTAGACTGCTGCCCCCGCGACCCGGCCCCGGATAAAGCGGTAGATGGTGTTTTTGCCTGTGGGGTGATTTCATGAAAAACTGACTTTTTACATGAAAACGTGAAAAATGACACGCGAGTCTGTGAGAAAACGAACGCTTCAGAAATCGGTCTCTTAATGACGTAAGCAGCCGTTCTTATTATAATTTTTCTAAATGTAACCGGTTATATATATATATATATATATATATATACTGTATATGCACATACGGTTTAGCTAATTATGACTACGCCACTCCAAATTAAATGGGTAGAAGTTCCCGGGTTCCCGCACAGCTATCCAAACAAATGAATGAAATTTAGGCCAGCATTACTATAAAACAATTACCACATTTATTAAGTTAATCTTGGTGTTCAACATCAGTCTGGACTTGGCCAAAGCTGGCACATACCATAACATCCAATATAGAGGGTACAGACACTCAAAATAAAATAAAACGTACAACTCACTTCAAAGAAAAACTATTATCAAACTTAAGTGTTAAATCTCACTTCATTACCCCCCACGTGCACTTAAGTGGCTAATTCCCCCCTCTATTGGCGATAACGGTATTACACACAGCAGATTTCCTCTGATCTGCTAGTCCAACTAATAATGTGTTCATGGCCCCACAACAAAATTAATAAACAAAGAAAACAAAATAAACAAACCAAATCTCAAAGGAATGAAGGTAGGGAAAACAGTGATCAATCCAAAAACAGAAGCACTCTATAAAACAAAAAAAACATTCTTAGACAAAAGGAATACTCCACACATCGGCCCATGCAAAAATAATTTAAAATACACCATATTACATTTTCTTAAACATTTAAAAAGTATTTTAATTCATAGACATTTAAAACATTTGAATTCATTGTCATTTAACAATCACTAAAATCATTAAACAAACGAATACCTTCCAATAGCTGTCAACTGCACGTGGAAACTCAAAGGGATCCCTGACACATCTCATTCAT
Organism: Triplophysa siluroides; assembly: GCA_006030095.1. NCBI lineage: Eukaryota > Metazoa > Chordata > Actinopteri > Cypriniformes > Nemacheilidae > Triplophysa > Triplophysa siluroides. Next base: position 141,684 of record VCII01000306.1, read on the forward strand.
TGAGTGCAGCATATCTCCGTATTCCGCACACTTATTTACGGCAACAGATACCGGGTGTTGTATCAGTCATTCAGCCCTTACGACTCACGGTCAGTCTGAGTAACCGTACTATTCCAACATGCATACGATTAACCACGGAAAGAATATGTATGGCGCATAATCTCGTTCAACTAACATACCTGTGCTGTACCTGTCTATCAATATCCACCAACACAGGCAGAAACGATTTCCAAAATGCGCACAGAACAGACAGCACATTCTTCCAGCAACCAACAACCAAGAAGACGCCAAACGATACGAACACAGTACTCCCGGGAAGTGACGTATTTAAAGGCAAATCACCGTTCTTATTCTACAGGTGTCACCAGTAACAAAGTACAACAGCGCCCCCCACTGACTTGGCTAAACCCTTGCCTTTAATGTCACCGTCCCGGTGAGCGCCAAAGAAATATATATAAAAATAAAAATCACTTCTGCCAGGGTCTAAAGGGAGTCAAAGAACTAACCTCTGCTATGCCGGGGAGAATATTCTGTACTATAGCTCGAGGAAGGTGAAAGGGGTTTGGGTGTTGACCTGCTCTCTCGCATATAGAACGCCTCAAAGTGGGACCAGGCATTCCTGCCTGCCCACTTGCTTGGTCTCTCAAACGATCTGCTGCCCCCTCGTGGTTGGCCAAGTCAACCTCCTGCTCTTGTACAGCTTCCGCAGGTTGGGACTCTATGGGTACTCCTATATTTTCCATAGGGGGACAGTCTGCTGTCATGCTGGGTGAATTAACAACACACCCTACAAATCGGGTGCTAGAATTAACTTGAGCCCCAACTCTAGTATAAACTACAGCCATTTGTGGCTGTTCTACTACTACAGGATCCTTCACTTCCTGTTCACCTCGGGAACTAACGGAGGGGGCGGGAGTACTTGTAACAGATTGTTGAAGCCTATTCATACCATGTGGGACCAGCTTAAATTCAAAACGATGCACGACTTTAATAGGGCCCTCTGTTCCCCACGGTCTTATTTTATACAGCGTCCCCACTTCATCGTTACATGTCACAATCTCATGTACCGTAGAACTCCACACATCCTGAATCTTATGGCGACCCTGAAAATGATTTCGACAATATACAAACGTGCCAGGAGATAGTATGGGCACTGTTTCAGGACTGTTAGCTCTGCGACGTTCGGCCGACTACTCTAAATGTGTTCGGGCACTAACATAAATAGAGGTAAAATAAACATGATATTGAGTGACCCAATCTATTGGTGTACGTTCCTCTACCAATTCATCGCTACTGCATAACCACTGATCAACTGGTAATTTGGGCTTCTGCCCAAACATCAGTTCATAGGGGGAGTGTTGTGTCGACTGGTGTACGGTGGTGTTATAAGCAAAAAGAAGTTGGGGAAGCAGCTGTGGCCACTTTTGCTTCTGTTCCGATGGAAGGGTGCGAAGTAAATCATGCAACGTCCTATTGAATATTTCGCACTGACCATTACCCTCTGGGTGGTATGGAGTAGTCCTACTTTTAGAAATGCCACACAGGCGCCTCAACAATTCTCCCTCAAAGCTACGCCCCTGGTCCGAGTGAATTCTGTTTGGTACCTCATAAACATAGAACCATTTCTCCGTCAAAATCTAGGCCACTGTACTTGCTTTTTGGTCAGGGGTGGGGTACGCCTGAGTAAATTTAGAAAAAACCTCTGTTACAACCAAGACATTTTCCTGTCCATTACTGGCTTTATCCAGGAGCGTGAAATAAATTGCAATAATCTCCAAGGGTCTGCTGGCTAGTAATCTCCCCGCAAATGTTCTCACCTTGAGCTGTGAGGCCTTAGCGACAGTACAACGTTCGCACTTGGTGCACCATTTCTTAACATCTTGCCACATGTAAGGCCAATAACACCTTTGACGAATAAGATCTGTAGTACGCTCTACCCCCTGATGACCGTGATTATCATGGAGACTAGTGAGCACTTCTACCTGGAGCCCCTTAGGCAGTAATAACTGCCAGACCAAGTCTCTAGAAGATGGAATTTGGACTGTCTTATACAAAACCCCGTCCACCTCTCGAATACGGGGCCACTGCTTTACCAACTGTTGAACATCTCTTGGGCTGCCCCTCACCTCTGTGACTGTTGGACGTTCCCCTTGCCCCAAAACTGTAAAAAAACTTTAATACACGGATCTGCAATCTGCTATACCCTCAGATCAGCCTTACTACGGACAGGGACAGCATCTACTGTTAATGAATCTACAACTTGTGGCCTCCTCTGTGATAACATTAACTTGGGGACAGTGACACCTGCTACCTAAATTGCCACTTGGCCCTCAGAGTATACCGGAAGCCTCGAAAGTGCATCTGCATTATGATTTGCAGTGCCTGGGCGATACTTGATCTCATAGTTGAACAGCGCAAGCTGGGAAACCCAACACTGTTCGACTGTCCCCAATTTTGCAGAATCAAGGTAGCGCAACGGGTTATTATCAGTGTAGATGGTCACCTTATTGCCAAGGAGATAATCTCTAAACTTTTCCGTCAAGGGCCATTTAAGAGCCAAGAGCTTCAACTTCATTGCAATATAATTAGTCATGTTCCTCTCACTTGGTCGTAGCCCACGACTAGCAAACGCGATAGGCCTTCGAAGTCCCCCTTGCTCTTGCGACAATACTGCACCCAACCCAATGGCTTGCATCTGTCTCTAGAATAAACGGCAGAGTAAAATCGGCATACCCTAAAACCGGAGCCTGAATAAGGCGTTCTTTCAATTACACAAAAGACTTTTCGCATACATCATCCCATTGTTGTCCAAAAGAGTCGTGCTTGTTACGTACAGTACGCTTCCGACTGCCTTGTAAAGCACCAACTAGTTTGTGCAACGGAGCCGCTAACTTAGCGAACCCTTCCACGAACCGATGGTAGTATGATGCGAATCCTAAAAATGACCGCAGTTCATTAACAGAGCTAGGCCTACTCCATTCAGAAACAGCACGGATCTTCTCAGGATCCGTTGCCACACCAGCACCTGATATCACATGGCCCAAATATCCAACTTCTGTTTGAAAGAACTGACACTTCTTTAACTTCACCTTCAAATTATGCATCCGGAGCCGACTCAGCACCATCTCCAAACGCTCCAGCTGATCTCCAAAAATACGTTCCATGAGTCGTTGGAAAGTACTTGGGGCGTTGCACAACCCAAAGGGCATGCGATTAAACTCGAATAACCCAAAAGGGGTACCAAACGCTGTCTTCTCCCTGTCCTGTGGGGCAACAGAAACCTGGTTGTATCCGCTAGCCAGATCTAATGTACTAAACCACTTAGCCCCGCTAAGCGCGTCCAACGTCTCCTCTATTCGAGGCAAGGGAAAAGCGTCCTTGCGAGTTTTCGCTTTAAGCTGCCGGTAGTCTACACACAAACGAATAGACCCATCTTTCTTCTGGACCACAACTACAGGTGAGGCATACGGACTACAACTGGGCTATGCTATATCACGCTCCACCAATTCTCTAATATGACTCTTAACTAAATCATATTGAGAAGGAGGGAGCCGACGGTAACGCTGGCCCAAGGGTACATCATCTAATAGAGGAATAGTATGCTGAAGTAGCTCAGTACAGCCCAAATCTCCCTCACTTTGGCAAAATACGTTTGAAAACTCCTCTAATAGTGCTCGAGCTTGTTGATGTTCCTGACCAGACAACTCAGGCCAAGTCAACTGAGAAAAATCACACTTGCAATTGCTCTCTACCTCAACTGACTGAATAAATGCTACCGCCTCTACAGCTTCCTGTTGTACCTGAAACTCAATTGATTGTGTCGCAAGAGATGATTGGACAATATGCAATTCCCCCAAAATAGTCTTTGGCCCCAGCCAACAATCCTGGTTACCTACATAAATAACTGGTACCTTTACCACCCCACCGGCCACAGATAAACAAGCAGAGGGGACAAGAAGGTCCCCTGGCAACCGGCCTTCTACAGTCGACACTGGTTCCAAAAATCAAGCGTCATATGTAGCACCAGGGTTGCAAGTTGCTGGGACCAATTTCATAGCTTCTGCCCTCGAGCTAGACCCACGTACCCAGTGTCCAATGAACGTTCCCAAAATTGGCACTCTGAAAAGGCCTTCTGCCATACTTTCCCTACATGTTGTATAGAAGGTGAATTAAAAAACATGGTCCCATGCTCCAAAAACAATTCCTGATAACAACTACTAATAACATTCATCCCCAAAAGACCAGGGACCTTTTCTCTTCTTATCTGGGTGACTGGGTCAACAGAATCTTTTACAACTAAAATGCTCATCTTACGCAGTATCTTTCCAAGCAGCTCTATGGTCACCTCTAAATACCCCAAATAAGGAATATCAAGACCATTGGCTGCTTTAAGCTTAAGCCATTGACAAGATTTCAGCTGAGACTGAAACCGTGGCTGTAAATGCTGTTCAAAAAATTGTTGGGTAAGCGTAGTCACCATCGATCCAGTATCCAGCAAACATGCCAAGGTCACCCCACAAATTGTAATCTCCACTATTGGACACATACCTAAAAGTCGAGGCTCATTTACAGGGGGAATCCCAAAGGGTCCCCACCCGACGCATGGGCAATGCTGCCGGGAGGCACTAGTTTTCCGAAGGCAGGGTAGATGGCCTAGACCCTACCGCTACTCTTGATGTTGCTCCAAGGTTAACTTTGCAAAATCTTGCAATATGGCCAGGTTGGGAACAGCGCAAACAAATGGGTCTACCATCTTGATGATATCAGTACTGAAAGTTACGAGTCTCTACCCCAGGAGTTGGGGGCACCGACAACAATCGAGACCCGACTTGGGGGATAGAGGACTCTAAACGCTTCAGGATAGCATCCAACTGTACTTGTTGTTTACGAAGACTTTCAATCACCAATCACCACATTTATTAAGTTAATTCTCTTGGTGTTCAACATCAGTCTGGATTTGGCCAAAGCTGGCACATACCATAACATCCAATATAGAGGGTACAGACACTCAAATTAAAATAAAACGTACAACTCACTTCAAAGAAAAACAATTATCAAACTTAAGTGTAAAACAACTCAAATCTCACTTCATTACCCCCCCACGTGCACTTAAGTGACTAATTCCCCCCTCTATTGGCGATAACGGTATTACACACAGCAGATTTCCTGCTAGTCCAACTAATAATGTGTTCATGGGCCCACAACAAAATTAATAAACAAACAAAATAAACAACCCAAATCTCAAAGGAATAAAGGTAGGGAAAACAGTGATCAATCCAAAAACAGAAGCACTCTATAAAACAAAAGAACAATCTTAGACAAAAGGAATACTCCACACATCGGCCCATGCAACAAGAATTTAAAATACACCATATTACATTTTCTTAAACATTTAAAAAGTATTTTAATTCATAGACATTTAAAACACACATTTTAATTCATTGCCATTTAACAATCACTAAAATCATTAAACAAACGAATACCTTCCAATAGCTGTCAACTGCACGTGGAAACTCAAAGGGATCCCCGACATGTCTCATTCATTGAGTGCAGCGTATCTCCGTATTCCGCACACTTATTTACGGCAACAGATACCGGGTGTTGTATCAGTCGTTCAGCCCTTACGACTCACGGTCAGTCTGAGTAACCGTACTATTCCAACCACACATACATGCATATGATTAACCACGGAAAGAATATGATTGGCGCATAATCTCGTTCAACTCACATACCTGTGCTGTACCAGTCTATCAATATCCACCAACACAGGCAGAAACGATTTCCAAAATGCGCGCAGAACAGACGGCGCCAAACGATACGAACACAGTACTCCCGGGAAGTGACGTATTTAAAGGCAAATCACCATTCTTATTCTACAGGTGTCACCAGTAACAAAGTACAACAGCGCCCCCCACAGACTTGGCTACATAAACGTGACCAACAGGGACCCGAGGGGCTTCGCGAATGGCCCGGGGGAAACAGGTGTGCTTATCGAAAACAATATGTTTGGTGTTCAAAGACAAGACCTTGTTTCTTGTTCGCTTTATGTGAACCTACTTCACAGGCTCACAGCCCTGACTGCGTTTTCTGCTGAAAAGGTTGCGAAGACTAGCAGCTCACTTGCACTTAAAGAGACACACAGCAAAACAGCGCGTTTCTCCTCGCATGCAAAAGTGGGCACGTAGCGCATGGTATATTAAAAGATATGTGGTGTTTTTTTAGCTGAAACTTCACAGACACATTATGTGGACCCCTATGATTTATATTACATCTGTGTAAAACTAGCAAAAAATCCCCCCTTTAATAGTTTACTCAGCTATCTAAAGAGAGGAAAGCATTACAGTGTTCAAGCCAGATGTGTCTGTGCACAAGATTCTTTACCGGCGTAGTTTGTCTGTGAACTTGTCAAGCTCCTCCTGGGCTCGTCGCAGCTCAGTCTCCAGGTACTGTCTTGTAGAATCAAATTCGCGTTCTAAAAGCTCCAGCTTATGAGTGGTGTAAGAGAGACGCTTTCGTAGGTCCTCCTTCTGTTCTTGCAGAGAGCTGCACATAGACATACAATTATTTAATATAATGACCAAAAAAATTACAAAAACTCTTTCTAATACTTTTGAACATGGATCGGGCAGAAATCCAGAATCAATATAAGGAACTCACGACATTTCTTTTTTTTTTTGGTGGAACATTTACCAGGGCATCCATCGTGTAATTAGTTTCGCCATATACAAATATTTTTAAAACACTTTAATACATTTTTCTCACTTCATTTTGAAATGTCACTAACATATTCAATCACGGTAAAAATCAAACAGGTATTCATCACATTTATTAAACATCATAAAGAGTGCTTAGAGTATTCAGGCTCGCTGACCTTTTCTTATATCACTAACATTCTTTTTTACCCCGATCCACACATTGATCATTGGTCATATGAACGCTGACATACACACATGGTGTATTTATAGATCAAAACACAAAAGCAGGGTGACATAGATGGATGGTAAAAAAATGCTGATTGCCCCTTAGCCATTTATTAGTGACAGACAAATATGTGGAGAACCCTAGACCTTATTGGGTTCTAATTTGAGAGGGTTTGAGCATGTCACAAAATAAGCTGACACGTCTACAACCATGAGAATTATACACATCTGAGCACTAAATGCACTGAAGATCAATACACATATTGAGCACAGACACATGCAAGCACAACACAATCTTGTACTATCAGGCCCTTTTCACGTCACTTAACTTCCGCCTTTTTGCAAAGCAATGTATCATAACATCCATCTTGCAACAAACAAGAAGGAGAAGAACTTCTGTTTTGCTGTCGCGCTGGATTTAACAACATCTGATTGATCTTGTCGTAAGCAAAAATTTGTCTGCAAGATGTTGTACATCACCTAGCTGTTTTTGTGGTTGCTGTGCAAGGGTCTTGGTAAATTCCATTCTGAGGCGCTAGCGGAAGTAACGCTACACTGCTTCATGGCAGAACGGAAGATGCGTGACGTCATGTGAAAAGGGTCTATTTACAGAATCAGAAAGAATAAAGTGTGAAATTTTAAATGAAGATTGTAATCTCAAAATATGTAGTGTGTGGTACCATGGTACAGTATAAAATAGTAATGTAATTTCACTTTAATGTAAATTGTTACATAATTTTTACTAAATGCATGCATCATACATTGTACTCCAATAAACTTGAAACATGATTTTACCATGCAATATTCAATAACATGGTATTACCATGGCACTTTTTGTTTATGCTAGAGACTTTTCGCAGACAAAATGTGACACTAAACTGTTAAATAAGTAACACATTTGCTAAAGCATAGTATTGATCAAAATTTATAATGTATTATGATCAATACATACTTAAAAGGAACTTTTGGGTATAGAGAGATGTATTGCTTTATATATTTACAATGGCATTGACTTTAGAAAAGTGAAATTAAAAAGCAGTGTAACTGTCACAGTATTTATAAACATTTTTTAAGTCAAAATCTGTGACGTTAAATGGTTGCAACCTAAACCCGTTCTCTTAACGCTAAAGCACACATGTTGTCTATATATGACAGTAAAATATGAGACATCAAACATAAGATCAGATATATAAATACACAGGGACAGTAGGTGGGGTTATGTCCTCTTCACATTTACATTGCATTTATTCATTTGACAGTAAGTGTCTGTTCAAGGTAAACATAAATTAAATCCTAGCTTTAAACAACCGTCTTTTTGACGCTTAAGACTATTTAAGACATCATTATCATATACTTTATGAGAATATACTGATACACACAATCACAAGATGCTTGCGGTTTGGTTATTTATTCTGTTTTAGAGCACACGTGAATATTAGCCCCCATCAGCTAATGACCGAGAGAGAGAAATCAACAGGCTACTGATAAAAATCAACATCAAAAAGTCAAAATCTTGTTAAAAATGCATTTTATTATGGCTAAAAACATTGTGTATATATTAAATTCACAATGATTTTGGTTATTAATATGTATGTTTGAATTGTTTCTGACCAGCAATATTAAAATGTATGAAAATACATAAAATAGCGCATTTTCTTTTTTTATTATTTTGGCATTCTTTTCAGATATTTCTTTATCAAACAGCACCTTTTATTTACTGAAGAACTGATGAGTGTGTCTTTGTTCAGTTTGGCTGCCTGTGCGTGCAACCATTTTATATCATCGAAAAAATATTTGATGTGTTTCTTACGACAAATGCTAGTAGTGTAAGGCTATTACAATGTCTTAAGCCATACATCTCTCAATACCCTGGGTTCCTTTAAATATAGTTCTTGGTTAGTTAATGTTCATTAGTCAACACTTGGAAAATGTCATGATGGCAAGGGTACATGGTCAATCTATGAGAGATGCAGATGTGATGACTGTGGTGGGCAGACAGGGAAGCTAAAATAGTATCTTACCTTTTTTTCTGGTGTTTACAACCATTTCGAGAGGTTTTAAGAGCTGTTTTCCCAATATATATCTTTTTCATGTTTTTTCGCAGCAGGCCAACTCTCCTGAAGGTCTGTACTTTAGTTCTCCACTCCCTAATAGGGATCCTGTTTAATCCTTGTTGAATCTATAACCTTTTCTATGCAGTCTTTACATACCACTGGAGAACCTGCCAACAGAGCAAAGAGAGTGGCAGGTGTTCATGGCAGGTTGCAATCACATAAAAAATGATCTGACATCAATTAAGAAAGTGTCTTCAAATGTTTCACTGGACTGTGAAGCATCGTATTCCTTCATGCATGAGACTGTCAAGCAATAAGATTATTATAAAAAGGAACTATGACAGCCTGCGACTTACTTAAAGGATCAGTTAAAAAAATAAACATTTGCGGTACATTTACTTGGATGTAATTGGAATTAGCTAGTTTTGAATATGCTGAGCATATTGTGGATATAAATTACAGATAATATGATAAAATGTTGAGTTTCTTGCACATGTGGTGAAACGTTTTTCAGCCCATTATTAACGCAGGTCACCAAGTGGGTGTATATATTGTGGTCGCTAGGGACACTGGATGTTGCGTCAGCCGGCTTCCGTTTTTGCTGGTTGGTGTTTCGCTGCCTGGTGTAGAAGGTGTGTCTGCTGGTTTCAATTTTTTATTTCATTTGTTTGGTTTAATTATGCCATTTTTCTGGAAGGCTGGTGTCTGTTTGGCGCTCCCTTTTTGCGGCGTAGAGAGTGGCTGTTGGCATTTCAATGTGATGTTCTGCTGCATCGAATCTCTCTGGTTACATTGCTGCTGTCTTCCTGTTCGCATTTGCAGTGTTCTGCCGAAGAGGTGACGTGTTTCCCGCATGTTAGTATGTAAAACCCACTCTTAACGTTATGATCACCTTTAAAGGTATGTGGATTCATTGTTTTAATTCGCTTGTCGTGATTTAGATGTAAATCATTCCATAGTGCATTCTCTTGTTCCATCGCTGCATGGCCTGATACTTCAACGGTGCTGTTTTTCTTTGGATTTCTTTGCTTTCTATCCGTTGCTCCCTCGCTTATTGCTTGCTTGCCAGCTTGTTTTATGGGGTGCTGCTGGTGTCCAACATGCCTCTGAGGCATGTTGGACACCAGCAACACCTCAGCACCCCTAGAAACAAGCTGTTAACTTGTTTTTGTTAACTTTTGTTTGTTTTTGTTTTTGTTTCTTTTTATTTTGTTTATTCCTGGTGCAACAAGAGAACGTCTTGGTTACGTATGTAACCTCAGTTCCCTGATGGAGGGAACGAGACGTTGTGTCGAGAACGACAGATGGGGTTCGCCCTTGAGAACCAATCAACTCTGACTACTATAGAAAAGGCCAATGAAATTTGGCGAATGAAATTTGCATGCCGGGCTCCGCCCCCGGATATCCGGTATAAAAGGAAGCCGGCGTGCAGCATTCATTTACCTCTTGTTCTGAAGAGCCTGAGAGCCTCTCACGACTGCAGCAGAATACGATACGTGTTTGTGGCATAAGGGACACAATGTCTCGTTCCCTCCATCAGGGAACTGAGGTTACATACGTAACCAAGACGTTCCCTTTCTGTCGGTCTCTCGACGTTGTGTCGAGAACGACAGATGGGGTTGCCTATGGAAAACGCCACAACGCTGTATCGCGTCACAATCTCAGCGAAGCGACGGTAACAAGCCTGGGCGTGTCAGCTCGAAGCTTTCGTGAAACTTGTAACCTTCCAGTGTGGTGGTCGGGGGGTTCCAGAGCTTTCTTGGAAAAAGATGGGTACAGCCCTGACCGGTAACCTTTCACGGACGGGGCCTTAGCTCTCTACAGGCGAGAGGCCGTCCGGCTCGGGTTTACACCAGGAAAAGCGCAACTCTTAATCAGAGAAACGCTGCAGAGGCCACCTCCTACCCGTGGGGAGAAATATGGTGGAGATATATATATGGTCTCGTCCTTGGAGGAGAACGCATGGAACGTGCGGGCTGGGTAGTTCACCGCGAGGTGGAGGTCCACCTGGGGAAGCTCATGGGTTACCATGTGTGGGAACCATTGTCATGAGGGTATAGCAGACGGAACAGCCCACGGCGGGGGGTGATACTGCGTCTGATAGCACCAGGTCGGTTAGAACTATCTGTGATAGGTCATATGGTATCCCGGCCTAAGGGGGAAGGCTGCTCTGCCCAGCCAAGCCACAGGGGGTGCTTGCTTAGTGATGGATGGAATGCCTGTTCTTAACCAGTGTCTGGGTAAGAAGGAAGGTTGGTGAGGTACCAATTTTCTTAGCCATGTGTTTGGGTAAGAAGAAAAGGTAGAGAGCACACTGACCCAACCTCTTGGAGGGTGGGAAGGTGCTTTCGCAGGCATACGCCCCCCCGGATGCCAGTCCTAAATGTCGCCACGCAGGACGTGGGCTGACACCGGGTTTACGCGAAGGCTGTTAACCCTTGCGAAGGTGTTTGGGTGTAGCCCAACCCGCAGCTCTACAGATGTCTGCTAGAGAGGCGCTTCTGCCAGTGCCCAGGAGGTGGCTAAACTCCGTGTGGAGTGAGCCCTCACTGCCAATGGGCATGGGAGAGTCTGAGATCGGAATGCCGTCGTAACGGCATCCACAAACCCAGTGCGCCAGCTCTGCTTGGAGACAGCCTTCCCCTTCTGCTGTCCTCCAACACAACAAGGAGCTGGTCAGAGCTGCTGAAGCTCTGCGTGCGGTCCTGGACACAACACGGATGGGGTTGGGTCTTCCTCCCCGATGGGGAGTGCCTGCAAGTCCACCACTTGGTCCCCGAAGGTGGGAACTTTGGGCACGTATCCGGGCCTGGGTCTCAGGATAACGTGAGAGTTACCAGGGCCGAATTAAAGGCAATCCGGGGACACAGAGAATGCTTGGAGGTCCCCTAGCCTCTTGAAGGAAGCGAGCGCCAACAGGGGGGCCGTCTTACTCAGTGAGAGGAAGATCGGAGCCTCCGAGGGGCTCTTGGACCCACGTTAGGGTCCCAAGAGGGTATGGAGCGGAGGTGAGGCGGATTCCGCCCTCTCGCGCCCGTTAGGAACCTGGTGACCAGGTCTTGTTGCCCTAGAAACTTTCCATCAACTGATTTGTGATGAGTGGCAATAGCGACTACATACACTTTCAGTGTGGAGGGGAGATGTTAGTCTCCAGTCTCGTGAGAAGGGGAACACAGTCCTGATCAAGCACCTCAGTGGGTCTTTCTCGTTGAGAAAGACACCAGGACGAGAAGAGGCACCGTCTAGAGGTGTGTAACCGCCTAGTAGATGGGGCCCTAGCCTGGGTGATGGTCTCAGCCGTATAGGGGGAGTAGCCATCTCAGGATCTTCTCGTCCCGTCTAGAGACCAGACATGGGTGTTCCAGAGGTCTGATCTGGGATGCCAGAACGTGTCCTTCCCCTGAGAGAGCAGGTCCTCTGTCAGGGGAATGGTTCAGGGGGAGTCGCTGTCCAGAGCATCAGCTCTGAAGCCAAGTGTGGTTAAACCAGTGCGGTGTAACCAATAACACTTGGTGCTCCTCTTCCCTGACCTTGCACAGTGTCTGTGCAAGGAGGCTCCTGGGGGGGGAAGGTGTGCTTCCGCCCGTCCCGTGGTCAGCTGTGCGCCAGGGCATCTGTGCCGAGGGGGGCCTCGGTAAGGGAGTACCAAAGCAGACAATGGGTGGTGTCGTGGGAGGCAAAGAGGTCTATCTGTGCCTGTCCAAACAGCACCCAAATGAGCTGGACCGGGGGTGCAGTCGCCACTCTCCGCAAGGCGTATACAGCGCGTCGGCTGTCTGGTTCAGTTTGCCTGGGATGTGTGTGGCCCACAGGGAGCGGATCACCTGCTAACTCCACAGGTGGAGGTGTCGGGCAAGTTGTGTTAGCTGCCGTGAGCGTACGCCACCCTGGCGATGTACGCTACGGCTGTCGTGCTGTCCCGGAGGACCAACACGTGCTGTCCCTGCACTAGAGGCCGGAGCCTTCTCAGCGCAAGCAGCACAGCCCACAACTCTAGGCAATTGCATGCCAGCGCAGACGGGGGCCCGTCCAGCGCCCCGCTACTGCATGCCCGTTGCACACTGCACCCCACCCCTGCAGCGAGGCGTCCGTCGTCACCACGACGTGCCTCGTAACCTGCCCGAGGGGAACCCCCCGGAGGAAGGTCATGGAAGACCAAGGGGTTAGGGTGCGTCGGCAGCAGGGGTCATTACCATGCGCCTGCTGCCGGTGTGCCACGCTATCCTCGGAACTCGACTCTGTAGCCAGTGTTGAAGCGGTCTCATGTGCATCAATCCGAGGGGTATTATCCCCGCGGAGGACGCCATGTGTCCCAGGAGCCTCTGAAATTGTTTCAGGGGGACCGCCGACTGCCTGAAGTGTTCCAGGCAGTTCAACACTGACTGGGCGCGTGCTGCGGACAGCTGCGCCGTCATGGTGACAGAGTTTAGTTCCATACCGAGGAAGAGGATGCTCTGCACTGGGGAGAGTTTGCTCTTTTCTCGGTTGACCCGAAATCCCAATCGATCTAGATGCCGGAGCACCAGGTCCCTCTGTGTTGTGCCAAGATAAGCCAGTCGTCGAGATAGTTTAGTACCCGCACACCTCTTTCCCGAAGGGGAGAGAAAGGGCGGCTTCCACGATCTTCGTGAAGATGTGTGGAGACAGGGACAGACCGAAAGGGAGGACTCTGTACTGATATGCCCACCCCTCGAACGCGAACCGTGGGAACGGCCGGTGTCAAGGGGATCGAGACATGAAAGTAAGCGTCCTTCAGGTCGATTGCCACGAACCAATCCTGACACCTGATAGATGTCAGGATGCGCCTCTGCGTGAGCATCTGAACAGCAGCTTGTGAAGGTGCTTGTTCAGGGTACGCAGACCGATGGGGCGCAACCCGCCGTCTTTCTTGGGAATGATGAAGTGCGGGTCGTGACCCACTGAACATCTTGGTTTGAGGGACGAACTCTATGCCTGTTTTGCCAGAAGGGTGGTGACCTCTACCCGAAGTACGGAGGCGTCCCTGCCTCTGACAGAGGGAGAGATGATGCCCTGAAACTTGGGAGAGTCTCTGGCGAACTGGATCGAGTAACCAAGACGGACCACCCGCAAGGCCAGCGAGACAGTGTGGGCAGCTCTTGAGCTCCCAGGGACTGTGACAGGGTGACCAAGGGGACGGTCTGCTTCATCATTCCCACAGGGGGTGGTTCGTCGGCTGGCGGAGCTAACCATCTGTCGCGGGGGGTCCCCGGAGGGAAGGTTGGCTCCGCCTTTTTTACCTGCCTGGCGGGACAACGGCACGCACTGTCGGTTTGAGAGTGGTGACAGCTGTCGTGTGTGTACGACCTCACACCTCGCCAGGGTGTGAGGTCGGTTCGCCGAGCACAGTCCAGTGGAGTGTGCGATCAGCTTTAAGTACACCCGGGGAGAATGGAAAAACTCTGCGAGTAAGTGGGCGCCGTGGCTGTGAAGGTTCGGGCCCGATGTTGTCCTCCATGGGGTCTTCCCGTCAGTGTCCCTTCTCGCAAAAAGGTTGCTGACGGGGTGGAGGTTTCCCCCTCGACCTCTGCTACCGGGGTGCCGCCTGTGGGGGCACAGGAACCGGAGCCGATGTCGAAGGGGTCCTGGGTTGAAGGGAAGCAGACGTCACGCGGGATCTCGGAGGCCTCTAGGCGGCCGAGTCGCGGCGTGAAAAAAATGTGGCTAATTGCCACTGTCTGCTTCACCGTCAAAAACTGCTGAGTACAGTCCTCAACGGTGTACCAACAACCCACCCTGCGAGATGGGTGCATCAAGAAAGCGGACTTCCTTGGTGTCACCCTTCTGCACAAGGTATAACCGGGGGTGTCTCTCCTGGACCACTACCGTGGACATCGTCCGACCCAGGGCCCGTGCCACCGCCTTGGTCGCCCATAGAGCGCTGCCAGCGGTGGCACGGAGATCCTGCATTATACCCGGGTCGGCCTTACCCTCGTGGAGCTCTCTCAACGCCTTGGCCTGGCGGACCTGCAGGATGGCCATGGCGTAGAGAGAGGAGGCAGCCTGGCCCGCGTCATCGCAAGCTTTCGACACCAGTGATGCCGAAGTCTTACGTGCTTTGGACCGTAGGCGTGGCCGATTCCCCCCAGGTGGTAGCCGTCCGCGGCACAGGTGCACCGCGGGCAGACGTTCCACCCGGGGGATCTCGACGTAGCCTTGGCTGCCCCACCATCGAGGGAAGTAAGGGAGCCGGAGCTGGTTTCACTGGAACGGTCCGTGAGTGGAGCGCTCCAAGTTTTACACAGCTCCTCATGCACCCCCGGGAAAAACATGGCACCCGGGGTGGGCACGGTTTGCACCGCGCTCCGACCTCAGGAACCACATATCCCCGGGTTAGCACGGATGACATCACTTCTGCTTCCTCCTGAACTCGACCGCTGGGGGTGGAGCTCGGATTCGTCAGAGTCGGATGCCAATCTCCCTCCGATGCTGCGAGCGACATCTCATCTACGTCACACATCGTTTCCGAGTGTGTGCCTGAGGATCCTGACGGTATGCCACCGCCGGTTGGGGAACGTTCAGAAGAGCGAATCGGGGTGCGATCGGCCCGTGAGCACTTGGCTGGCGGGTTTACGTTCGCAGAGTTCCCCATATCACTAACGCTGCTAACGTGGGTGGTCATCGGGGCCGTAGCCACAGATGTCACGCCCGGGTAGCAGACGAAATGGTGGCTGGTTCCCGTAGGAAGACAGCCACCCGTGACCGCAACTTCTGAATGACAATCCGCCCGCACTGCGGGCAGATGTGGCAACGAACGCTGCTTCAGTGTGCTGGACGCCCAGACACCTAATGCAGCGATCGTGTCCATCCCCCTCCTCGATGAGGGTGCCGCACCCAAGAGAACAGCGGGACATGCCGCGCTGGAGAATGCTCAGTCAGTCCTGAAAAGGACCTTTTAGAAAAAATCTCTATCACCTCCGGAACTGCCGAGACGCCCAGGGGAAGGTCGCTGCAGGTAGGGACGATCCGCTGCTACACGTCGTAGATCCGGCAATGTAGAAGAAGAAGAATTCATAGAATTCGTTCTGTTCGTAGTCATGAGCGAAGGCTCTGAAGAACAAAAGGTAAATGAATGCTGCACGCCGGCTTCCTTTTATACCGGATATCCGGGGGCGGAGCCCGGCATGCAAATTTAATTCGCCAAATTTCATTGGCCTTTTCTATAGTAGTCAGAGTTGATTGGTTCTCAAGGGCGAACCCCATCTGTCGTTCTCGACACAACGTCGAGAGACCGACAGAAAGGGAACTGTGTTCCTCTGGTACACATTTGTACCGCATATTGCTTTAAGAATTGATGTGCACAACCCAGGTGGCCTAAACTCATTATGGTGCCTAAATGGGTTGGATAGTAGCCTTTTCTTGGTTGATTTGTTATTTGTTCAAAAATTAATATATTCTTTGTAATTGCCCTTTATCCCATGTGATTTGGTGTTAATTGTTCTTTTGTTTCTTATTTCTAGGAGGGAGTCCAGAGTGGGCAGGTGTTACGAATTGCTCCGAGACTTAAAGGGTTGAGGATCTAAATGCAGCTTTAATAATCCTAAAAAGTAATCCATTTACTTTTGTAAATGTCTGTAATCCATTACAGACAATGGTCAGGGCAGGCAGCAAACAGGCAAAGACGAGGTCACAGGCGATGGTCGGGGCAGGCAGTAGAGATTCACAAACAGTATACAATCCAAGGACAAACACAAGTAATCCAATAGACGAGAATGCTCAGAAATGCAATGTAACAGAAAATGAAATGATGGGGTTTAAATAGGCAGAGGTGCAACAGATACAGAAGACACAGGTGAATGCAATACTGACTAATGAGTCCAAAGGCTTATGGGAAATGTAGTGCACAGAAAGTCCGGGTAAAGTGGAGCGTGCTCTCTGGTGGAGCACGAGGACACTTCGGCTGACAGACGTTACATAGCCTCCCCTCTAAGGGCGGATTGCAGACGCCCTTAACATAATAGTCCAGGAGGGCGGTGGAGTGGAGGCGGAACCGGGGGAGGGTTGGCGGACCAGGCCCATGAAGGGACCCGCAGGCTGGTCAGGTGGCCAGGGAGGCGCAGGCTGGTCAGGCGGCCAGGGAGGCGTAGGCTGGTCAGGCGACCTGGAGGGTGACGGCCGCTCAACAGGCCTGATTGGCGCTGACCGCACATGACGCCAGCCGGCCGTGATGTCCATGCCGGTCATCCCATCCACAGGGTGCACCCCCCGAAAATTATTTGGGGAGAGTTCAGGGACAGCTAGGCAGAGGGCTCTGGCGGCTGGGCAGAGGGCTCTGCCGGCTGGGTAGAGGGCTCTGGCGGCTGGGCAGTGGGCTCTGGAGTCAATGGGAATGGGAGAAAAACGAGCGTTTTAGGACATAAAAGTGGATTAAAAAGAGATGACAGACCCTCCAATCATC
Organism: Triplophysa siluroides; assembly: GCA_006030095.1. NCBI lineage: Eukaryota > Metazoa > Chordata > Actinopteri > Cypriniformes > Nemacheilidae > Triplophysa > Triplophysa siluroides. The sequence continues at coordinate 159,074 of VCII01000306.1, forward strand.
ACGCAGACGCTCGGAGTCCGGGCCAGCCCACTCCTCCATTCATCCCAGAGACGCTGAGCGTCCGTGGGCGGGACATAATCGCAGCATTATCCAATGACCGTCTTGTTCTAAGCACTGAAAAAAACTGTTTAAAGCAGCCCCATTGAAGTCAATGGACGCTGGGCTTCAACAGAGTAATGCACTGTACGCTACGGGAATGAATGAGAAGGAAATCGAGTCAGCCGACCTAAGTAGCTGATTCTGAACGAAATTGTTTTCGTTCGAGATGAACGTGTTTAACGCATTTTTAGTCAAAAAATGTTAACATAATAGTACATATATTTGACCATTCATTTTTTGACAATTATAGGGGAAGCTGAGCTTCCCTTGCAGTCTTAAAGAAATCGCGTCTGCTCTAGACCCAGCTGACTGGCCAGCCCTGTCAGACAAAGTTAAGACAGAATTAGTGCATAGAGGACCATGTCAGTTTACACCAGATTTGATATTTCCTAAAAGAGAAGATGGGAGAGCATGCCACTACCATTACCTTTTTAGAAAAATACAGAATGGTAAAAAAATGAAAAGAAGCTGGCTGGTCTATTCTAAAAAAATCTATAGTCTTTATTGCTTCTGTTGTAGGATCTTCTCAAATAGAGAGTATATTCTAATTACCAAAGGAATTGGCTTTACCAAACTGGGCTGACATCCTGAAAAACCATGAGCGTTCTCCAGAACATCACAGGCACATGGCATCATGGAAGGACTTGGAGCTTCGTTTGGAAAAAAGGCAATAAGATCAGGTACAAATAATGTGCTTAGAGGATGAGAGAAATAGGTCGCGTGATGTCCCCAAAAGGTTGGTAGCCATCTGCCAGTCTTTGGCAGAGAGAAATATGGGTCTAAGAGTAACGACAGAAGCACTGTTTTACACACATAATGGAAACTTCCTTAAGGAAGTTGAACTCATGGCAAAATTTGACACTGTGCTAAAGCATCATACAGGACTGATTCAAAGTGGAGCCAGCCACACCACATATCTGGGTAATATCATTCAAAATGAGTTGATTGAGTGCATAGGTAAAATAATTAAAGAGACAATGGCTATTGAGATCCAAGAGGCACAATATTTTTCAATAATTGTGGATAGCACCCCTGATATTAGCCATATAGAACAGGTCTCACTTATCATTCGAACTGTGGCAGTTCACAATGTGGCAGTACAATAACATTTTATTGGGTTCCTTGAATCTGAAGGATCCACTGGAAAAAGCCTTTCATCCCTCATTTGAACGAAACTGCAGGAGCTCAGACTACTGGAAGTCAAACTAAAGGCCTGTTTTTGTGCCATGTGCAACACACTGTTTAAACCTATTGGTAGCTGATGCATGAAAAAGCTTCCCAGTAGCTGCTGCCAACTTCGGTTGCCTGCAGAAGCTATTCACTCTTTTCTCAGCTTCCACACCATGTTGGTCTATTCTAAAAAGCAGAGGTCAACATCACTCAGAAATTCTGGACAGAGACCAGATGGGAGAGTCGAGTGAAGAGTGTGGAAGCTGTGAGGTACCAGGCTGCAGAAGTTAGGGATGCTCTTCTAGAAGTGAAGGAGAAAGCCACTGAGGAACACTTTAGCTGAGGAAAAAGGGTCATATCGCTTTGCCATCTGCACTGTAGTATAATATGACATCCTCATCCTAATTCAGCATGTCAGCAAATTAATGCAATCAGAGTCTATGCAGCTGGATGTTGCTGTCAATCTGCTGACAAAAACTGAGGCTTTTCTCCAGAGCTACAGAAAGACGGGATTTGCTTCTTCACAAGCTACTGCCAGACAAATTTGTGAGGACATGAACGCTGAGGCCATGCTCAAACAAAAGAGACTCAGAAAAATAAAACATCAACTCTCTTATGAGTCTCCCGATGTGCCCTTCAATGATGGAAGTTTGTTTCTTCAATAATGTTTTGAATGCATGCATGAGCGTTTTGAGACCCCGAGTGAAGCTGAAAGCAAGTTTGGAGTGCTCATAAACTTCCCTAAGCTTTCAACCCAGGTGAAATGCCAAAAGTGTGCAGCACTGAGCAAAGCCTTGACTAGCAATGGTCAATCAGATCTGAATGGAAAGGAACTTGCAAAAGAACATTTTTCCAAATTTCCCCCAAAACACCATGACCACACTGAAACTTTTGTCCTTCATTGAGGATAAGAAATTAAAGGAGATTTTCCCCAATATGTGGGTTGCTCTAAGAATTGTTGAATTGCTTCTCAAAATTCTAGCTCATTATAACATACCTGAGGTCTACAATGACACAGCACCGTCTCAATGACCTGGCCATGATGAGCATAAACAGGGATGTTTCCAGGCTGCTGTCCTATGATGACATTGTTGACCATTTTGCAGCAATTAAGTCAGGCGTGTGCAGCTTTAAAGCTATCCTAGACGGTAGCAAATGTTTAAAATGGAAAGGTGTATTTGTTTAATGTCATTTTAGTAATTTACCTGTTACTTCCTTTGTGCATAGTTATTTTTTTTCCCTGTAGCTCAGTGGTAAGAGCATTGAGTTAACAAAGCAAGGTTTTTGGTTCGATCCCAGGGGATTGCAAATACCTATGTATAAATGTATAGGATAATGCAATGTAAGTCGCTTTGGATAAAAGCGTCTGCCAAATGACTAAATGTAAAATGTAAATGTAATTGAAAACTGGGAACTGTGTATTACTGTATAATACTTAATAGCTGATAAAGTAATGTATAGTTAATTCACAGTTAATTCAAGTTAAAGAAAGAGTTTTTCTGCTGAAGTGTAATATACAGTATATGTTTAAATAGTTTAATTATAAACGATTTTGCAATAATTATTAAATTCCCAAATGTTTCTTTTTCTTTCTTATGGAAGGTTTCAAATGATTTGTATGGTGTAGACGTGGAGCATGGTGGTAGGAGGGCAGAGCCATTGGGGGGTGAGAATGGGAATTTCGTCTAGGGTCCCAAAATGGCTTTGAACGGCCCTGAAAGCAGGATTTAAATTTTAGCGCGGGTTGCGCATAATTTATATAATACCCGCATATCTATATTTAATAATGCGGGAAATTTCCGCATCGTTTGTATTTGCATTATCTCTGATCAAATAATGAAATAAACCCACCTACGCGAACAAAATGAAATCAAAGCGCGAAACAGTCTGTCTTATTCTAGAATTTAATTCCGCAGTCAGCGCTGTACCGCCCCCCCTCTGACCACGCCTCCAAAATATGTTTTCATTTGAATCTTTCGCTTTCGTGTTTCTCACGGTCAGTGTGGTCTGTCTCGCGCTGTGCACTTGGTTGCGCACTCGCGCTGATCTCGTCTACACCGGAATTTACCAAAGTGAGCCAAATATCTTATGTACCGATTAACATTCAAAGGCCACATGTTTTTCAAGTGATACAGTTAAAGGAAAAGTTAAAAAAAGACCCAACCTGCATCAGGAGTAGACTCTGAACTTCAGCTCGCGCATGCAGAATGTAAGTGTCCGCTGGTGCGCAAAACCTGTGACGCAAGTTGTAGAAGCGACGCGGTGCGATTAAGATACAGCATACAAAACACACACATAAATACATGTTATATGTATGCCTATAGTTAAAGCCCAATTTGTACGAAATAACAAGCTGCGAGGCAGCTTAACATCAACCTATAATAAACCATGGGCAAACCAATCATGTGATTAAACAAATGCAAGCTGCAAAGCGACAGCACATATATCAACCCTTAAATATACTGACTGCCCAGCTAACACAGTATGTTTTGACGACATCGCCAGTTCGTCTTCATTTGGTCACCGTGACATTACTTTGTAACCACATTCCGAGGACGTCTTGGCAACGTTCCATTTCTTAGAATTTTTGCTTACGTTCCAGAAACGTCTAAACCACGTCCTCAAATAACGTCGTGAATTAATCCCATGGAGAACGCTGTATCGACGTGATGTACTCGCCTTCAGATGACCTGGACACTGGTCCTTTGATTAATGAATCTGGTCATTTCTGTTTATTATGTTATTGTATGGAAAATTTATGATCAGAGTAAAATCTGTTATAATCTCAAAAAGAATGCTATTAATCTGACTTCTGACAGCTACTAAACTGGAGTTTAATTTGATACCCACAATTACATTATTTATTTTGTGCGTGATATTGATGTGTTCTTTGTTCTGCAAAGAGCCGTGCGCTCTCATCATTTAAACGTTAACGGTCATTTATTTTTACCTCACTGCCTGATTTTACTTTAGAATATTTAGAAAGAATATTCTTTCTTTACTTTATACCTTACAGATGTGAGAGTAAACACATATTTTAGTGATTTTCGATCGATTTGGCACGTTTAAATGAACGGACCCTGATGTTTGTGAGTGTGACTAAAGAAGCTTTTGATTTTTGTTTCTAAAAACGGACAACCTGCTAAACTTATGTGGTAAGACAAGAATATAATGTTAAGCCAAAACTAAAAGTTTTTTCTCTGTCAATACATATCTGCTTTAAATCCTCTATATCGTGTTGAAGTCTTTGATTTTTATGTCATGTACTACAGTATAAATAAAAATATCTGATTGTGATTTGAGTTTTATAATCGTTGTGCTTTATACATATTTTAATGGAGAGTTACTTAATGGACGCAGAACATTTCTGAAAATGCAATCAGATACATGTGTACATGTCAACAGTTCTCTGGGGTTGTATGTACAATGCTTACTTTGACTTTTAGCTACGTGTAATGCTATAAATATCCTGTTGTGAATTGGTTGTGTGAGGACGTCCTCTAATGACGTCCTTTACACGTGCATTTTTAGTCCATCATGACCCTCTGTAAAATTCTTATGAGATGGAAAAGCAATTGTGCTTAGATCTTGATTAATACTCAACTAATTTAAGGGCACTCAAATTAATAATTAAGATGTTGTGAATAGACGTCTGATGACCTCCTTTACACGTCTATAGGCAACCAAGAAGACCAATTGTAAAAAAGCAAGTAATATTTATGAAATACACAATTATTTGTATTATATCTTGTTTAAGGACAAAATATATTCACAAAATGCCTTTTGTGGTTAAGTGATTGTGAAGAATTGTTCAGTATTTTACCCATTTAATTTATTTTTATGAAACGTACGCATAATAAATATATATCCGGTCACCATTTGAAGTCTGAGTTGGATGTTGATTGCTTAAAACTCCAAGTGGTACTCGCTCCCAAGATGTTGTATACAATCCCGCGATAGGATAGATTATCTCACGAGAGAGCTTTGGCGCATTTTGTATACTTTATGATATAAACTCTAAAAAGGCTAGATCTTAAAGTAATTAAAATAAATTGAAATGGTAAGGAAAATGTAGGAGGAGCTCAAGAATAACATGTGCTGTAAATTAACATTGATGTTGTTATTGACTGCTTTAAAAATATTTTTGAATTTTAGATTTGGTAAACATGTCCTCTGAGTACCAAAGGAAGTGGAGACAATGAAGGGCGAGGGTTGATGCCTTAGTGGAACATGTTAGCAGCTCTTAATCCGAAGGGTCAGAGGAGCCACCCTTGGCGGTGGAGGGCAATCCCCTCACGGAGGGAACAGCACATGACGAATTACATACTATGGAGGGCTGTAGTGCTCCCATTACCACAGCAGCGGCATTCATTAGGAGTGATACTGAAGAAGAGTATGTTTATGACACCGAATCTACTGAAACAGATTCTGAGACGTCACATTCAACTGTTGAAATACCATCTCTCCACAAGGACTTGTCTACTTGGGCTATTGCTACAAACCAGACCCACAAGGCACTAAATGAGCTTGTTTGTGTGCTCAGACGTCATGGCCATAGACTTCCCAAAGACGCTAGAAGCCTTCTTGATACTCCACAAGGAGTGGCAGTTCAAAATAAATCCAATGGACAGTAAATTTATTATGGTATTGAGTGTTACCTTCTTGAACACTTTTCAAAAGAAACACTGCCAGGACAAGTTGAGCTGTGCTTTAATGTGGATGGTGTGCCACTGTTTAAATCAAGTTAAAAATGTTTCTGGCCCATTCTTGGTCAAATTCTGAACTGTCAGCCATTTATTGTAGCACTGTACTGTGGGTCCAGTAAGCCTGACTCTGTTTAGGAGTTTTTAGAAGATTTCTTGCAACTACTCCTACAGAATTTGGTTCACACAGTTTCAGTTAAGGGGATCATCTGTGATGCACAAGCCAGGTCATTTCTAAAATGTATTAAAAGTCACAATAGTCTGCATGGATGTGAGAGATGTGTTGCAGTAGCTCAAAAGATTGAGGGGAGGGTAGTTTACCTGACGAAGGGTCCTACTGAAGCAAGAACAGATGAGGTTTTCAACCAAGTAAGGCTCAGAGAGAGCAAGTAGAAATCAACATAAATCAAATAAAAGGAGCTTTGCCTGCAGAGTTTTCAAGGCAGCCAAGAAGCATGGAAGAGTTCGAAAGATGGAAAGCTACTGAGCTACGTCAGTTCATGCTCTACACAGGAACATTAATCTTAAGGGATGTGCTTCCTGATGAACAGTACCATCACTTTCTTTCTTTGAGTGTTGGTATGACCAATCTTTTGGATGAAGAAGATGCGAAGAGAGAGTCTTATCTAGGATACGCACACAACATTCTGGAGCACTTTGTGGATAACTCAGTGGATTTTTATGGACCCACCTTTCCAACTTACAACATTCATTCCCTTAAACACTTGTCAGATGATGCTGCAAACTTCCATAGCTCTTTGAATCATATATCTTGTTTTCCATTTGAGAACCATTTACAGGTTATCAAAAAAAATGGTAAGAAGCGGCAAACAACCACTGGTGCAAGTCACAAAAAGACAATGTACTGAAACACATAACAGCCAATCCAAGAGAACAACCAAAATAACAGCGAAGATGCCTGACAACTGTGTGATCCTAAACGATAATACAGTTGGATTTGTTAGAGAAAAAAGAATCGATGGAACACTAAGTATAGATGTGGTCAGGGAAACTGACTGTTACAGTCTCTTTGAAAAGCCGTGCAATTCAAAGCTCTTCAACATCATGTTTGTCGGAAGTGACTTGACAATTGCAAAACGAAGGCTGATAAACAGAGGAAGAGTTTACAAAAAGGCTGTGTGTCTCAATTACAAAGAGGGTTACGCTATATTCCCTCAGCTGCACAAGCCTCAATAACTAGCTTTGGTAATGATTGTTATACATTAAGTTGTTTTTCATTTTTTCACATGTGCTGCAGTTAGGTTTGGAAATGCACCTAACACAGTAACTAGTAACATTACATCCACCTGGTGGTTTCAATTAGTGGATGACCGTGTTCAGCATGATCTTACCTGGGTGTAATTCATTTAAACATGTAATGTTAAAGTTAAAATATGTTGTTTTATTTTACTAGGCAATGGACAACCAGGGAGATGGAAAAAGGGTTAGAAAGAAGAGAGTCTTCCATGACTTTGTTAATGGTAAACTATTACTTGGTGCTTCAAAGCAGCTTTTGATTATAATTTAGTTTTATGTAATCCTCAAACTGTCACACTAATTTACTTTTAATTCAATTTAGAATTGGAACTGGAAAATGACAGTGACATGACTGACATTGACAGTACACAGCTCAGTCAGAGTCTCTTACCTGCTAAAAAACGTGAGTAACTAATTATGCTATTGTAAGTCTGTGGACTAATAGTATTCTATGCATGCGTGACTTCCACGTTTTACAGGAAGAACCCTCGGCAGTTTCCGGTTGGGGTGACTTAAAGCAGAAAGAAATGGGAACTATATTATACTACTGTATTTGAAATTATACTTTCATAAATTAACATGTCTTTATAACATTCAAATACAGTAAAACGCCACTTCTATATACCACTGCTGTGTGCCTAGCTTCACTCTAAAAGTTGTGTAATAGTTCATTGTAGTAGTTCATTTTACTTTTAAAATACTGTTCTGTATTAATAGCTCAGCATGACTGTGTTGGATTAACTCACATTTTTTGAACCAGGAAAACAAGAATCTGATCAGAAAAAAAGAGCTGATAAAAGGACTGTTTACTACCCAGAACCTCTACAAAAATATAAGCATCCAAAACCCCTGCCAGGTAATAGGCTCAGTTTCAGAATATGCTTACCTGATAAAAACTAATTGGAGATTTTTTTTTGTAGAGCTAATATCATAACTTTTTTCAATATCATTAACAATTTAATTTAATTTACAATTGAGGGTCAACACACAGCATATGAATACTTTGCACATTCTTCAAACCGTAAAACTATCACCGTGTCTAAACCGGGCGGAGGGAGACTTGACAAAAGACAATAGAACGCTTTAGAACCCATTATAAAAAAAAAAATGTAAACACTGAATGCGCCGCAACATGACAGTCCCATTACAACAAGCCTTGTGTCATGTCGAGTCGTGCTGGTTGCGTCAGGTGTAGATACGGTGAATAAGAGGAGGTGCAGTTAAGTTCCATGATTGTAGATCAAATGTGTACACGTTTGTTAATGTTGTAATTTGTAATGTGTCTTTGTTTGTGTTAAAGGTCCAGTTTTGTGCCCAAAACACTTGGATGAGACATGCCCGACCCCTGAACTGTTCAACAATACACTGAGTTGTACGTTTTTGACTGGTTTGTATAAGATAACAAAAAAGAATCATGCCTTCAAAAAGTACTGTTTCCCCATCAATGGGATTAAAACCTAATCCTTTTCTCTGTATATTCTCAGTGGATGTTTGTATAACACCTAATAATACAAACCTACCTATGTTAACACCACCAATACAAAGTATGTGAAATCTAAAGTCATTGGCAAATATAGCACATTCCTTTCAAAGTCAAATAACAACATTTTGATTGTTTTAATCAACAGCTAGGCAGTCACTCTTCCGGAAGGAAAGTACAGGTATGCCAATAAAACATACTGTAAATGTAGTACAATTTCCAGTCAATATTTACATAATCATTAATGGTTTATGGAAATAGTGTCACATTGCATTGCAATTATTTTAAAAACTTCACTCATGGATGCAAGTTTTGGATGCAAAATAATGTTCATTATCTTTGTTTCTATTTATTGGTGATTCATAGATTTTACGTGGAAGCTTTCAAATGTTTTATACATTTCTGTGAAGCAGCTGCATGCCATATTCTTTCTTTAAACAACCAAAACTAAATAATTCATGTAAGTAACTAAATAAGTATGGGAGTTATGTTATCAGTAAAAAACACAAAACAAATGGCACAAGGACACGTCAACATCTGAATTCTCTGATTCGCCACTGTATTCTGTGCTCAAGCACACTGGCGAAATGCAAGCAAATTAACTATTTAGGCTTTCAGCGATAATGTAATTGTTTCACCAGTAATAGTAATCCTGATTCATTTTTAGATTCATTTTGCAGCCCTATTGCATGGCTCTTTATATTCATCTTCAAAATTCCATAGATAAAAAGGTATTTTATGTACATCACATCTTTTTTTTAACAGTGGATGCACAACACAACACCTTTGGAGGTCATCATCAGCAACACAGAATCCCTGAGTCTTCACAGACACATCAACATATATTGAGGCGTAAGTGGTAGTGTTTATAAAAATTCAGTTCTGATTGTTTACAAATACATATTATTGTTATAGTGTTGAATAGTAGAATTAGATTTTCAAATGCTCCAAAACTAAAAGATCATATATAATTGCATGAAGAACAAACTACTAAGAGCCCGCAGGATCACCAAATCAGACAGAGGCAAAGGCTCACATCTCCTGAAACTATGACAGCTACCCCAAGAAGTATGCTCCTTTTTATATCCAGTGCCATAATGTATAACATTTTACGGAAGTGATTGCAAAGCTCTTCCATAGATGAAAAGGTATTTTATTTACACAACGTGTTTTATTGTTTTTCAATAGTGGATGCACAACACAACACCTTTGGAGGTCATCGTCAGCAACACAAAACCCCTGAGTCTTCACAGACACGTCATCATTTATTGAGGCGTAAGTACTAATGTGTTGAATATTTTCGATCTGAATGTGTACTACTGCGAAGTTCATTTTTCCCCTGTTGCAGGGCAAGACAATTGCAGTTCTGTCAATTACAGAAAAATGTTCATGGTAATGTTGCCCTGAAATACCAGTTCCAACATCTAGAAATATGTGAATAATATGTACTCATTTTAAATATTCAAGTGACACTTTTAAAATGTAGTAGTAGTAGTTAACAATAGGTCAAATGCTTAAAGAAATTATATTTTTGGGAAGAGTTTGACAGGCCATTGTGCAAGAAATACACTATCATCTCCACAATCTTGAGCATGTTCAGTTCTTTGTTAAGGCCAATAATGTTTGTGACATCATCAAACTTCAGGATTTTGAAAGTTGGTTTGCTGGAGGCACAGTCATTGCCGTAAAATAGAGCAGAAAGGATACATCACTAGGAAAAACCAATGCTGATTTGCCAAATGCAAGACGTGGCTGTACACATCTACACACTTGTGTCCTGTTACCCAGAAAGATCTCTTGGTTTCTTAGTGAACTATGACTTGTTGTCATTGGCACACACATCCTCACAGAAACGGATGTATGATGTCACAGAGTCAGTCAGTTAATCAAGGTTAACTGCTGCATCTTCAAAAGCACTCCACAATGTACAGTCAAAGCAAACCTGCAGGTTTTGCTTCACCCTCACTGGTCTGTTACTTCATTGACTTATCTACAGTGTCATGACACAGGGAGGTACAAAAGGTTCGTAGACTCAAATGCGGGTAAAGCGAAGGATTTTATTGATGATAGTCCACAATGATCACCAGGCCACACCGGCCTCGAGCACAGGAACCACTTGAGTCCGTGGGGAGAAGACTAGACCCAGCGGTACTCACGGTAAGAATCAGTAGAAGAATCCGAACAGGAAATCTTGACTCTTCCGAGGTGCACGCTCAGCGGGGAGAAGCCTCGACCCGCTGGCAGAATCCGAACGTCAGCGGTGTTCACTGGTGAGGAGATGTTGGGTTGTGAAGAGAGCGGAGGTCCGAGACGCTAACAGGAACTTTGGGAGTTAATAACATGAATCTAGACAGAGACGAGACTAGGTACTGGAGACCAGTGTTGGGCAGTAACGCGTTACTGTAACGCAGTTACTTTTGACAGTAACTAGTATTCTAACACATTACTTTTTAAATAAAATAACTCCGTTACCATTACAATATGGTGCGTTTGTCCGTTACTTTTTTATTTATTAATTTCATTTTGGCTGAAGTGTAGCCTACAGCCTAACCTGTTTACAGCGGCGACGCATTGTGGGAAGAAGAAGACGCACGTGGGCGTGTTTGCGTTTATTCAAGTATGTGCGGCGGTCATGGCGAGTCAAGACGAGAGCAAGACGAGTTTCTCAAAGTGGAAATATGCTCATTATTTCACTTTAGTTGAGCATAAAGACAAAAACATTTTAGTCAAATGTAAGCTGTGTCTTTCTCTGGTTCGAAGGTCCTATCTACTGCGATAAACAGCAACTCCAATCTGTCGAAGCACCTCCGGAAACTTCATGCCTCGACGAAGCTAGAAGCAAACCCGGTGTCGGTAGACACACTCGAAGTGAGTCAAGCTCCTCCAGCCAAACAACAGCGACTAGATTTTAACCGGACTGTTAGCCAGGGACAGATCAACAAAGCTATTGCACGGTATGTTGTTGAAAACATGCAGCCTGTCTCTACTGTGGAGTCACCGGCTTTCAGGCAGCTCGTTAGCATGATAACATGTTTAGGCGGCACACGGCAAATGGGACAAAAAACTTTTTCCAACTACTTGGATAAGGAATATTCAAAAATGGAAAGTGAGCTGAAAACAACATTTGAGGGGCTAGACTACATTGCGACCACTGCAGACATTTGGTCTGTCCACAACAGAAGCTTCCTAGGCATGACAGCTCACTGGATAAACACCGCTACTCAACTCAAACATTCATTGCTAGTAAACACTTTTTGTTGTTTCAAATAAATAAGCACACATTTGTTACTAAAAATATTTGTTTGTTAAAAATATTGGTTTGTTTAGTAGCCACAGTGACATTTCTGTTATATTTTAGAACACTAATTTTATTTTAAATGCATTATGTTGTATTGCTAGGAAAAATGCTGTTTTTTTGTTTGTTTTTATACAACTGCAGATTTTGCACTTTGAATACACACAGCTTACTTTACATAAGTTGGTGACATGCAACTCTTAATTTGTGGTTAGGTTGAAAATTGCATTCATTTTTTGGTGCTGAGTTTCTCCAAATTTATTCTGAATCATAATTCAGATTGCTTTCATTTAATTATTTCAAAATGTTTTGTTATGTTGTACATTGTTGATAGTTTTCATACTTAAGCTGTGAAAGGAACATTTAAAGGGCTGAACACAACAGCTTTTATGATGCAGAAGCCACTTTAGTTTTTTAATTTTTGATTCTGAATATATTATTCAGCCTGTTTTGTGTTATTTATCACAGAAATCCTTGTGATATTTTCAGTTTGTGCTGGTCTGACTTAAAATGGTCGGAAATAAAATAGTGTTCAAAAATTACTGTGTTCAAGTCAGTTTTGTGTTTGTATAGACCATAACGCATAAAAGAGCATTAATGGGAACAATCTTTAAAAAAATAACTAAAAAAATACTTTTACCAGTAATGCATTACTTTTTGGTATAAGTAATCAACAAAGTAATTGAGCTATTTCTTAGTAACTAGCACAACACTGCTGGAGACTATGAGTAAACTAGACAGAGGCTAGGAAATCTACGGGCAAGACAAGACTAAACAGTTCTAGACACACTACACTGTGGCAGTCAGAACTGGCAAAAACACGCAACAGTCTGACACAAGACGAGAGAACAAGAGGGATTAAATAGAGGGGACCTAAACAGCGGGAAATTAACTACAGGTGAATAATAATAAGGAACCAGGTAATTAGGACAAGCTACAGGAGTGCAGGTGATGGAAACCCGGTGAGGGGAAAGCCTGACGGGGAGACACAGCGGCGGGGCGAGTGACGTAGACACCAAAGACTTGGAGAGCTGTCAAAATGGTTCCCCATGAGTTTGACAAAACATAACAAACACACAAGACACAAAAGCCATGACAAGACTGAGATCACGACATACAGGCTTTGCAGATGTTATTTTTTGCTTGTAGATCTGGGACACTCGCATCACAGGTCCCAGAGCTGACATCTTTCAGTAAAGTGTAGTAGTGGCCCAGTGTATTATTGTCCCTTGGAGAGCAGTTTGTGTTCTATATATTTAGGCAGTTAGTTGCTCAGGTTTGATCTGTTTAAGTATGCAAACATAATATAAGATAATCATATTTTTTATCATTTTGTAATTTAAAAAAAAATTTGTGCAAGTTTTAAAACATGTTTTACGGTTATTGTACTTCGTGAAATTACAAAATGGTGCAATTTGTCTTGCAGGTTCACATAACGAACACTCTTCTGTCAGACGGAGAATTAAGGAATCCTTCTCCAGGCCATCTGGTAGAACCGAAAGAGGCATTGCTTTTTCTTGTTTAATGTCATTCACATAAAAAGGATTTATTTGTAATCGTACAGTTATGGCAGAGTTAATTTATTAAGGCATTCTGTCATTAAATAACTTTGATTTGTTTTATTTTTCACACTTTTGTTTATAGTATTGTCTTCAGTCCCAAATTCATCACAGTCCCATCCCAGGACACCCCAATGTATGTGAGAACTGGCAGCCAGTCTTGTTAAAACTCTGTGTCTTTAATACACCATTCCATAATCTGCATGATGGTCCTAAAACATAAATAACAGCATTTTCTAATCTTGTTTTGCCTCTTGACAGCTGCACTCAGGACAGAGCATAGAAGTGAGTGTATGTATACTAATGGAGCATTCCAGTCATTGGTTTGTCCTATCCAAAATTGAATTTACACTTTACACTTTTTTTACATTTTAAAATAGGTGGCACCAGACCGTCAAGGAGTGCTTACCCCATGTCAACTGCAAGTAAGAAATATTATATGTAGCTGTTAAAAATAAAATTCATTAAAGCAAAGTTTGTAAACATTCAGATCTAGTTGTCAACCATTGAAGTAAAACTAACTGTTGTCAAATGAAAATATTGATACCAATGTTTTTGCCCGCTGTCATTTTAGGCTTGCTCTTGATTTTTTTTAACTAGGAATCAGCTGGCAAATTATACTGGGAAATACTTAAAAAAAAAAAAAAAAAACTGTTAAGCCCTGCATAAACACAAAGGATCACAATTCAGTTAAGAAATGTTTTAGACATGTGTCCAGGTGTGTTTTCATATTAATGTGCAATGGGTTTTCTTTCAGGATTCCAAAGGAAGGTGTTTTCTATGCTGTTAAGTTTGAAGGAAGAACTGCAGCATATTGCTGACATTCTGGACCCTGGCAAGTCTACATCTTCCATTAAGATGTTGGATTCAGAAAGTGACCTAAAAGCCTTCGAAGAATACATCAAAGATGATGAGAAGAAGGGGATTTGCGTAAGTTTAAAATGGGATAATAAGTGTGTCTCTCTTTCTCTACGGAGAAATGTTTATTGTGATGTCACATTTAGGTTCAGCAACTGTCCAGAGTGGGTGGATCGTCTGTCAAAGACTGTGTGAACAAAGTCATGAACAGGTGTGAATTAAACTTGCATTAGTTTGTGTCTATTGATGCATACAGTTTTATGAAACTATATGATAGTCACCATAAGGGACCCAGCCTTTGATATTACTTGAATTGATGATTTAATCTGTCACACATTGTATCGTTCAGTGTATGATTTCAATGTAAGCCTGGAATAACAATCATTACTTGTCACAAAAACTGTTGATATAGATAAGGACATAGTTTCGCATTTATATGATAGATAAGTGTTTTTGAAAAAAAAAATATAACATTGCATGCAGCTGCCATGGTGCACATTACTGTTAATTTTAATATGGAACTTTTTTTTCTTAAGTGAAGTAATCCTGATTAATTTATTTTACAGTCATGTCATGTCAAATGCGTCAATATGAGGGGTGGTGGCCCACTTGAAAAGAGGCCATTTAAAGCTACACCTTTATACTGCGTAATTCAATGTAATTTTGGTCTTATGACATTTAAATAAGTATGTTGTTCCTTGTGTTTTTTTTTTGTAATTTTTATTGGGACCCTTTTTCTAATTAGGGAAAATTCTTTAATAGACCACCTTTATCATAAATGTCCTGTTCACTTTCACTCGGTCACACACCTAGTTAAGGGTCACTTTGTTGGTTTTGAAGAGGACAAAGCTGTTATATGCATTTTCTGTAATATGCAAATTACTTTTTTATAATGCTTCATTCATGATGGATTCAAAGAATTCAAAATCTTGTTCCATTGTATTTTAAATTTATTACCATAGAGACGTGTGTATGTCATGTAGTTCACATTTTTTCTTTAAACTTTTTCCTTTGAGAGTATTTTTTTTCATTTTATTTTACCCCTAAAAATTCAGATTGTCTCCCCTCAGATGCTGTGAAGAGGTGGAGCCCAAATGCTACAGACTCCGACATAGATGCAGCAATGGCAGAACACCTGAAACATGCTCCAGGAAGAGCTGGGGGTGGAGGATATAAAAAATGAGCAATTAGTTGAATAGCCTCTGAATATGCTTATATTTTGTAATACAATTTTACACACGCAAATTTTGTTACTTTGTTAAACTGAGAAAATGCTGTAAATGTTATATTTACAATAAAATGTTTTGCAAAATTTAAACATTTTTCGTTATGCTTGAATGCACAAATAATGTGTTGTAGTTTGGTTTGTACACGTGATTAAAACGTTTTATAGCCGTTCAGGTCCAACTGGACCGATTTTGGACCTTTTTAGAACCTATGTCAATTTAAGACACGTAAACCCTAAGACATAATTGCTTGCCTTATGTAGCGGGTATTTAACCCGTCCTGTAGGGGAAAATGTATTAGTGCTGCCACGGAAGACTGAATAACGAAAAGATCTTAGTCCCCGCCTTCAGTGCTTTTAATCTCGTTACACACTAAATGTGTGTATGTTGTATTCTACTCTACTGGAATGTACAGACCGATGAGGGTAGGCTTCAACTTAATGTCACTGGCTTCCTGAAGTAAAAGTAAAATGTGTGGGGCAGTCTAATATACCCTCCCTCCCCTGGTCTAATAAAGTAGCCGAGACGCCCCTACTCCTTGACAGCCTAAAACAAAAAGCTACAATGAAGTAAGTATGCAAATGCAACAATATTTATTCTCTATGTCTTTCCTTCTGTCGTGTACTCAAGTGTTAAATTCAGGGATAATAATCACAAAATAAGTTCCTCATTACACTTAATCCTTTTCAATGTAAAAGCCCAAACCTTTTTACTTGTACAGAGATAAACTCCACTTCAAAATGAAATAAGAAAAACACCTTTGTAAACACCACTTATGATGAGTTTTCAGTTTTCAAATGATCAACTTCAAATAATCAGGCAATCACATTAAAAAAAAAACAACAACATCAATATACACAATGACATTTCACATCTGGAAGAGCACTCACGTGTAATGTCCCTTTATGTGCTCACTCACTTCGCTTTAGTTTCTGTGATGCAACTGAACTCTCACAGTTCAACGTTCCTCGAATCAAAAGAAAATTATAAAAAATAAAAATTAGGAATAGGTTGAAGACCTTAGATGAGTTGTCCTGACGTAGCGTGCGTTGAAATCATCTTGAGGTTTTCGCAGCAATATCGCTCAAGCTCAATGAAAATGTCCCCAACAAAATGAGTGAATCAAAAGTGAGTCGAAAAAAGAATGAATCAAACTGAGGTGAATCAAAAATGAAATGAACCAACAGGGATGTATTAAACTGAGATACACCACTTGAGATGTCAAACCGAGATGTCGTTGGATGGCAGGGTAACACAAAATAGTCTTAAACTCAAATCTTCAAAAAACTGTTCCGCTCCAACTGCAAGCTGAAATTCGTACCGCACGTGCAATGACACTCGAATGCGCGTGACTAGTCGTCTGGAAACATTAGTCCGTACGAGTGCTTCTCAATCAAGGTAGAAGTCCAATACTTTAACAAAAATGTAAAAAAAAATCTCTTCAATCGATACGAATCAAACTAAACTTGTACTTTAAATGCACTCACAGTTCTCTCGTAGCCTTCACCAAACATTACTGCGTCACTCCAGCAGTTCAACGCAATGAGACTCACGTATCAAACTCACAAGAAAACTACGAAACGCGGGACACAGCTCCCCAAAGAAAAAAATTCACTTGTTGTCGTCCTTTATTCGACCAAGCCCCGATTTAACTTTCATTTAAGTTACTTCATCGGACGAGCTTCTCAATACAACACTCACTTTTTTTTCTCTCCGTACCTCTTCCCCGTGCTCTCCTTTCTTCATCAACGCACACACTCTCCGCCCAAAACCAATCCGCCTGTCAAAATAAAAGTTCCCCAAAGAATGATTTTTTTAGATAATATATATATATATACCCGTTACATTCCCCCCTGCTAAACCCTGCCACGCCATCGACATCTCAGCAGGCTCATCTCTGAAACACAAAAAAAATATATATATTAGAAAGACATCACATTGTACATGACGTTTTCTCCCAATACCCTTAAAGTTACAGAACTTTCTAGACTCTTATTTCAGAATGTAATCATCCTTATACCTTTCAGGCAATCTACCCTGGTTTCCTCTCTTTGAACGTCTAAGATCAGGTACCCCACTAGTGTCAGCAACTGAAATCTCAGAGTCTTCAGATTCCTCATCTTGACCTGTGTCTACTCTCTCACTCCCGGCTACATCACTCTCTACACATACCACTCCACCCTCGGCTTCCCCCGGTAAGCATGTATTTGGTAAGCATGTAGTATATGGAATGTAAACAATGTCTCGTGAGTCTGAGTCTGGCAATTCTTTTTCTCTTCTCGCATGTGTACCCTGCCTTGTGGGTGAGGAGAAAGTACAATGTCTCAACTGATCTCTGTGAACGACCTTTGTGGAACCTCCCTGCTCAGGACGTACAGTAAAGACTGGTAAACCTGCGTGATTTTGCTGCACTACCAAATACGGTACAGACTCCCACTTATCTTGGATTTTGTTTCGTCCCCTAAACTTGTGGTTGCGCAACAATACTCTGTCACAGGTCTAATGAGCGCACCTGAAACCCTGCGGTCATAGACCCTCTTCCTTCTCCTGGAAGCTTCTTGAGCAGTTATCTTTGCCGTCTCCACTGCAGTCCTCAGGCGTTCATGGTGATTCTTTACCCACTCATCTAGATCATCTGCCCATCATCAGTTAGGTCTTTCCCTCCTAGGACATCCATGGGCAGCCTTGCGTCCCGTCCAAACATTAAATAAAATGGGGAGTAACCGGTCGATGAATGAACATGGCTATTGTAGGCCATCACAAGTTCAGGCAGGTAAGTTTTCCAATCCTTCTTCTTTTCCGCAGGCAAATGTTCGCAGCATGTCGTGCATCGTGCGATTAAACCTTTCGCACTGCGCGTTCCCTTGTGGATGATAAGGACTGGTGCGACTCTTGCTGATTCCATACAATTTACAGAGCTCCTTTATAACGCTTGCCTCGAAACATCTGCCTTGGTCCGAGTGCAATCGGGCAGGACACCCATAGCAGACAAACCAGTGTCGTACGAGAGCCTTGGCGGTGGTAATTGCTGTCTGATTTTTCGTCGGGACTGCCACAGTAAATCTTGTAAACATGTCTGTAAGGACTAGAACATTCTCGTAACCCCCTGCTGATCTCTCCAGCACAGTGTAATCCATGGCAAGCACTTCTAGAGGTGCGGTTACGTTGGTACAGGTCATAGGAGCACGAATCCTGGGGAATACATCCTTAGCTAAGGTACATCTGCGACACTGGGTTACCCACGTTTGTACTTCATTTGCCATTGAGGGCCAATAATAACTCTGTCGCATTTGCTCTAATGTACTCCTGCTACCAAAATGTCCTCCATGTTCATGAACTCCCTTATACACTTTCTCCTGTAGAGACTCAGGCACTACCAACTGCCAAATTTCTTCTCCGTCTCTTGGATCCGTAATCACCCGGAACAGCACTTCATGTCTTAATTTCAAACGCTCCAACTGTCTAGCTAGTTTTTTTTGCTGGGTTTCCATGTCCCGGAACGTACGTTTCATTATCCTCCTGTTTTCAAGTACAGCGTTGTACACAGGTGCTATACAAGGATCCTTCCTCTGTTGCTCTTTGATGGATGGCCAGCTATAACCATCAACACCCTTCCTTATGGCTGCTTGTGTGGCAACTCGAACAACAGACTTGTCAACTTCTTCCTTTCCTGGCCACAGGCATGCCCGTACCTCGTCTGATGTCAACCGAATGAAGTCTTTTCCATTGTCATTCTCCTCGGGTTCCAAACCCCATGGAATCCTAGAAAGAACGTCAGCATTGATGTTCTGTCTGCCGGGCTTGTAACTCACCTCAAAGTTGAACTCTGCTAACTGTGCAGACCAACGCTGTTCCACTGCTCCGAGGTTGGCTGTCTCCAGGTAGCGGAGAGGATTGTGGTCAGTAATAACCTGAAATTTAGCAAAAATCAGGTATTCCTTAAATTTCTCCGTTACTGCCCACTTAAGGGCAAGTAACTCCAAACTTGAAAGCACTGTAATACTTGTCATTTCTTTCAGATCCCTTTAGACCTGCTTGCGTAAGCAATGACACGTTCAATGCCCCCCTGCTTTTGACTGAGTATTGCTCCAAGTCCGTTGAGGCTCCCATCCGTCGTGAGTATGAACGGACACTGGAAATTAGGGTAAGCCAGAATCGGTGGTGACATGAGACAACTCTTTAGCTTTCTGAATGCCGACTGACACTCATCACTCCAGACAAACGGTTCTGCTGACTTGCCTTTATTACCTTTTCCCACCAGGGCATGTAGGGGCTTTGCCAGCTGTGCAAATCTTGGGACAAACCGACGATAGTAACTCATAAATCCCAGCAGCTGTCTGACCCCCCTAACATTATTCGGCGAAGGCCATGCATCCAAGCACTGAACCTTGTCCTTGTCCACCTGAACTCCCCTCGACGAAATTATGTGTCCCAAGAACCGGACCTCTGGTCTCAGGAGGAAACATTTACTCGGTTTCAGCTTCAGTCCGTGCTGACGCAACCTTGAGAACACCAGCTCCAACTTTTCACAATGGCTCTTGAAATCCACAGAGAACACGATGATATCGTCAAGATAGATCAAGAGAACGTCAAAAGCCAGATCACCTAAAGCTGCACCCATTAATCGCTGAAAAGTGGCCGGAGCATTGCATAAACCAAACGGCATCCGTGTCCACTCAAACAACCCGAACGGAGTTGTGACAGCAGTCTTCTCCCGATCTGATTCATTGACCGCCACTTGAAAATAACCTGCCGTGAGATCCAGTGTGGGAAAACAACTGTGCATTTCCCAAAGCATCCAAGGATTCCTCCACACGTGGAAGGGGGTAGGCGTCCTTAAATGTGACTTGGTTGAGTCTCCTGTAGTCGCAGCAGAAACGAACAACACCTCCGTCTTTCTTTATCACAATGACTGCAGGTGAGGCCCACGGACTGCGACTTTCGCGTAGTACCCCCTGACTGACAAGATCCTGCACATGTCTCTTAAATTCTTGAAAAACGTGAGGTGGGATTCGTCGATGGCGTTGTTTTTATTGGCTGAGCATCTCCAGTAGGTATACTATGTGTCACTGTTGTTGTGTAGCCATAGTCTGCGTCACTCTTGGAGAAAACATCCCTGTAACGTGTCAGCAGAGCATTTAGCTCTTCCTGTTGCACCTCAGACAGTCCGTCCTGGTTCATCTGAACTGGAATTGAAAATTGCTCGGGCTGGCTCTCACTCTTAATGCTGCACTGTACGTGTCGTTTAACACGCAACTCATCCTCATCTTCTTCGAATTCCACCATCTGCTTTGGGGACTTTTTGAGGCTTAGACACAAACTGCAATCCTGGATCTCGGCATCAACCTGATGGCTTTTTGACAGAGATTTAACACTCGCACGGGAACTTTCCCTTTTTCTGGGCTTGCAAGCACATTGGCTACCAACAATCCTTTTGGAAGGGTAACGGAACCCGTGCCCTCCACCAACACTTGATGCTTCACTTGATGAGGTATACTGCAGTGGCCCTCCACAATCTTCTCACTTAAGGGTGGGATTATCACAACTTGCTTCCCAGACACCTTAACAAAATCCTATCCTTCCCTCTGGGCCCAAGAGTTCTTCATCTTTTTTCACTTTTGCTATCACTCGTCTGACATTAGCATCTGCACGTTGGCTCACTTTGCTCTCCTTCCCAAATCCTTTCCAGACAGCACAAAGTTTTTCAATTCACTAAGCACATTCATCCTACAATTCCAGCCAATCCCTTCATCTCCTTCACATCGGGGTTCGAGTCTGTTATCACGAAAACACACTTCCCTGGAAGCAGCTTTCCCATGCACTCTATGTCTGCCTGTAGACATCCAAGAACAGGAATGTCTAGTCCGTTTGCAGCAGTGAGGCGCACCCAGTTAGCAGACGCAAGCTGTATCTCTTGTGCTCCGAAATGATGTTTAAAGTGAGACTCTGAGATGGTGGTAACCTCTGAACCGGTGTCCAACAAGCATTTGGTGGGCACCCCTGCTATTTTCACATCCACTGTCAAACAGTCTCCAAAAGCACTATCCCTTAGTGTTTCTGGTGCTATATCTGCATTCCAATCCGCTGTATGGCTCCGGATTACGGAAGGCCCACTGGTGCTTGCATTGTCCCCTAACGAAGGTCCTCTTAACACTTCAGATACTTCCGCCATTTGTGATGACGCGGTGCCCCGGTTACCCAGCTCCTTAAACTGCCTACAACGACGACTGGTGTGGCCTGGTTGACCACATGTGTAACAGATATATTGCCCTTCACTGTTTCTCAGAGGCTGCCTCCTCATAACATCAGGCTGGGGATCGACTCTCCCTTGACTATGGACAATTGTACAATTCTTCCTGCCGTGCAGCTATCTTCTCTATTGCCTCATGCAACTTTTCTAATGTCAGTGAGGATGGAATGTCACCAGTTGTAACTGTAGTGTGAACTGCTACTCTCGCATGCACAGGGGTCTTCAGGTTACACTCAGGTCGTGCTTCCTTTCCTCAGACCATGTGATGGCGTCCTGCATCAGCTGTGCAAAAGTCAAGCGTTGCTCTTCCTTGACCCTCCGTTTCATCTCTCTCTTCTTAGGAAATCATCCCTCAGTCCAAGGACTAACTGCTCTTTCAAAACACTCTCTTCATCTGGAACTCGTTTGGGCTCTCTGCGTTTCACCTTGTGGAGCTTTTCTCGTAAATCGTAAGCATAGGCGCGTATGGTCTCACCAAGAGCTTGTTTCCGATCATAAAAGTCTTTCAACCTTGTGCCAATAGGTACCTTGTCTCCATAGGTTTCCTGGAGCAGCTGGAAAATGGACCCCACACTGTTATCCACTTCTTCCATCATGAACCTCACAGTATCTTTAGCCTCTCCCTTTAAGTGCTGCTTTATCAGTTCCACCTGATCTCCTTCTGGCACCTTCATGACTCGAAAGGCTGATTTCATAGAACCAATCCACTCTTCCACACTTCCTTCTCCAGATTTTGTAGTTCCAGTGAAATCGGTCAGTTTGTGATCTCTTGGGATATAGATTGTTGCTGGGGTTGCACGAGTGGATGTTTGCTGCTCCATTACTGCTCTGGCCAATGACAGGGCTTCTCGCTGCTCCGTTCTGGCATGATCCAACGCCCCAGCTTGCTCCGCTAATCTCTTTTGCATTTCCACGAACTCCTTCTTCAGTTCTTCCAGTTCTGCCATTTTTCTTGCTCACAGACCTGGGACAGAATACTACAACAACAAAAATTAGGCTAAGTATGGATCCTGTTCGTGACGCCACTTATGTAGCGGGTATTTAACCCGTCCTGTAGGGGAAAATGTATTAGTGCTGCCACGGAAGACTGAATAACGAAAAGATCTTAGTCCCCGCCTTCAGTGCTTTTAATCTCGTTACACACTAAATGTGTGTATGTTGTATTCTACTCTACTGGAATGTACAGACCGATGAGGGTAGGCTTCAACTTAATGTCACTGGCTTCCTGAAGTAAAAGTAAAATGTGTGGGGCAGTCTAATATACCCCTCCCTCCCCTGGTCTAATAAAGTAGCCGAGACGCCCCTACTCCTTGACAGCCTAAAACAAAAAGCTACAATGAAGTAAGTATGCAAATGCAACAATATTTATTCTCTATGTCTTTCCTTCTGTCGTGTACTCAAGTGTTAAATTCAGGGATAATAATCACAAAATAAGTTCCTCATTACAACTTAATCCTTTTCAATGTAAAAGCCCAAACCTTTTTACTTGTACAGAGATAAACTCCACTTCAAAATGAAATAAGAAAAACACCTTTGTAAACACCACTTATGATGAGTTTTCAGTTTTCAAATGATCAACTTCAAATAATCAGGCAATCACATTTAAAAAAAAACAACAACATCAATATACACAATGACATTTCACATCTGGAAGAGCACTCACGTGTAATGTCCCTTTATGTGCTCACTCACTTCGCTTTAGTTTCTGTGATGCAACTGAACTCTCACAGTTCAACGTTCCTCGAATCAAAAGAAAATTATAAAAAATAAAAATTAGGAATAGGTTGAAGACCTTAGATGAGTTGTCCTGACGTAGCGTGCGTTGAAATCATCTTGAGGTTTTCGCAGCAATATCGCTCAAGCTCAATGAAAATGTCCCCAACAAAATGAGTGAATCAAAAGTGAGTCGAAAAAAGAATGAATCAAACTGAGGTGAATCAAAAATGAAATGAACCAACAGGGATGTATTAAACTGAGATACACCACTTGAGATGTCAAACCGAGATGTCGTTGGATGGCAGGGTAACACAAAATAGTCTTAAACTCAAATCTTCAAAAAACTGTTCCGCTCCAACTGCAAGCTGAAATTCGTACCGCACGTGCAATGACACTCGAATGCGCGTGACTAGTCGTCTGGAAACATTAGTCCGTACGAGTGCTTCTCAATCAAGGTAGAAGTCCAATACTTTAACAAAAATGTAAAAAAAATCTCTTCAATCGATACGAATCAAACTAAACTTGTACTTTAAATGCACTCACAGTTCTCTCGTAGCCTTCACCAAACATTACTGCGTCACTCCAGCAGTTCAACGCAATGAGACTCACGTATCAAACTCACAAGAAAACTACGAAACGCGGGACACAGCTCCCCAAAGAAAAAATTCACTTGTTGTCGTCCTTTATTCGACCAAGCCCCGATTTAACTTTCATTTAAGTTACTTCATCGGACGAGCTTCTCAATACAACACTCACTTTTTTTTTCTCTCCGTCCCTCTTCCCCGTGCTCTCCTTTCTTCATCAACGCACACACTCTCCGCCCAAAACCAATCCGCCTGTCAAAATAAAAGTTCCCCAAAGAATGATTTTTTTAGATAATATATATATATATACCCGTTACACTTACACGATGTTACAAAATGGGAATGTAATTCTATTAAACGCAGGCTTATATAAACGCTTAAATGAAGCCGAAACATATATGACATTAAACGTCCAGAAGAGGACAAATTTGGACGTCCAGGGACGAGCAGAAGAGACATGGAAATCACGGCCAGGTGACATCAAAGACGTCCGTTCAACTTTCATTTTAGAACTATTTTTCAACCGTGACGGGACGTGTCGGACTGACCTCTTTTCAACGGCCTTTAAACGTCCACATGTATATTTCACAACATGCTTTCAAGCTAAATCATGTTAGAGTTGGGTTTTGCCATTTTTTATGAATGACGCGCATCACAATACACACGAGCAAACACGTGCAGAGTTTTGCACAGGCACTCTGATCTCACTCTCTGTATTTCTCAGTTTGCACAAAACACAGAGCGAATACAAACAATAAAGCTCTGCATGCAACCCAGCATTAAAATGTAAACCCTTGTGAAATTAAATTATGTATTTATGACTAGTATTAAATATAATTATTAGTGCCTGTAGATTTAAGTTCTTGTAACTTTGATATTGTAGACAGCGTTTGTCTTTTACCCCTAAACGTCTTAACTCTTGCCCGTCTGCTGACTGAGGCAATGAGTTTGAAGCGTCAATTCTGAGTGAAGATCTGTGAATATACTGCCACTCAGCGGTAAACAAGAGTCAACGCACATTAAAGAAGTACAGCCGCGGAGACAGTGATGCCGGAAGGCTCATTCTGGTTGAGTACTTACTGTATAAAATTAAATGAATTATAACACCATATTCCTAAATACATTAAATACTGTGGCACCTATCAAATTAAAACAGGTTAGAGAGAAAAACGTAGCCCCTTGGTATAATAGCACCACAAGTGCCCTGAAGAGAGAAACGCGTAAATTAGAACTTAACTGGAGGCAAACAAAACTAGAGGTTTTTAGAATTAAGTGGTTAGATAGTATGTCCTGTTACAAAAAGGCACTAAAATCGACTAGGGCTGAGTAGCTCCGGAACCTCATAGATACTAACCAAAACAATCCAAGGCTTTTATTTAGAATGGTGGATACCCTAACAAATACCCAGACACCACCTGATCAGAATATTCCAGCTCACCTTAGAAGTAATGACATTATGCTATTTTTCACAGTGAAAATTGAAAACATTAAAAGTAATTTAGACTTTAAGTCTGTCATAACTTTCACAGAGGAGGCGGAAACTCAAGTGCGGGTAATGGATAATTTATTAAATGTCCACAGAACCAATATAATGACAGTCCACCTGGCACCATCAACACAGTCCAATGGGAACCACGGGAGTCCGAGAGGACTCGACCCGACTGAACTGACGGGAGAGAGAACAGAACCACTAAGGGAGATCTTGACCCACGAAAGGAGTACACGAAGGGGGGAGCAACCTTGACCCGTCGGTAACTCAGACTGAGAGAGATGACACCTTGTGGAGAGATGACTGGGTGAAGAGAGTGGTGAGGTCCAGGATACCAACAAAGAACTATGGGGGCAAAAAGAGCTGACAGAAAAAGAACTAAGCACTGGAGACTACTACTAGAGAGGGATTAACCAAACTGAGAATTTGTCAGTACCTTGGTGAGCACTTGTCTGTGTTGTCTTTGTGGTATATTCAGTTACGTGTGTTGATGTCTACCAGCTGCACTCATCACTTCCTCGTTACCCTCAGTGCTTACACCTGGTGTCCGCTAATTTTCACCCTTATTTAATCCCCACCATTCCTCACTTCCGTTGTGCTCTCGTCAACTCTAGTTGGTCCCGCAAGCACTCTACTACAGTCCAGTCCAGTCCAGTCCAGTCCAGTCCAGTCCAGTCCAGTCCAGCCGAGCCGAGCCGAGCCGAGCATTGTTAATTTAGTTTTGTCGTGTCCTGTGGAATTCCTGTCTGTGGATTACCTGTTACCCTGTGGATTGTTCATTCCTTCCAGTCGTCCTCACCCTCTACCAGCTACAAGGAGTCTTTACCGCTGTGCTTCTCCACCATTGACTGTGCCGTCTCTTACTCCTTCTGGGTTTAGTAAGCCGGGAAGTCTGCCTTAGGTGGGATACCTCACAGGCTGTCGGATTGGTCCTCTTGTGGATGCTCGTCTCTTTCCCTCTGTCAAGCAGCAGAGCTGTTATACTCCTTCATCCAGTCGCTGGATTCCTACGTTCCCACGATTACATCCAGTCACTGGCGTTGCCGTATGCTGGGTTTCCCAGTTGGCCTTGCAGCCAGAGACTGTTTTAACACTTTGCCGTTTTCCTCCCTCAGAAGCACTAACAAATAGGCTGTTGTCGTGAAATAACGGCTGGAAAAGAGCATCGTCATGAGAAGGACTCACTGAAGAACTCTGAAAGGGAAAATACATGTGTAAATTTTGCTTAACGTTAGTTGCCTTAAAACGATTTTGCAGGTTATAAATACTTACCAGTTTTCTGCATTGACACTAACGTAAGCGGATAGGGGTCATTGTGAAGTAGGCTGGCAAAGAGATAGGCTCGTGATAAGGACTCACTGAAGAACGCTGGTAAGTTAATCATAAATATTAATAATAATAGTTCAAAATTCACGTAAAAAAAGTCACAGCCCTTTTTGCACAAGATAAACGTTAGTATTATCTGGGGACCTTGTGTGATTTAGAAATTACCCACAACTGTATTTTATGTGGTGCATTCGCACGGGATAAGTGAAGCCTGTGATTTTACTGAAATGTACGGAATTTTGGTGGCAAGTGTTTGCGTAAGTTGTATATATGTATTCTATAGTACATTGTATGGTGTATAATGATATATGACCGTACCCGTTGCCAGGGTATTATACATTGGTTATATCATCCGCCCACTAGGGGGCCTCAGAGTGTAAAGGACAGCATGAGCTTTACAAATGCAGAAGAACAAGTGTGTTGTAGTTGTGAACGTAATCACATGTTGCTTAATAAACAAAAGTGACAAATGTAAGCCCCTTCATTTTAAGCTCACAAGACATGGTGTCAGAAGTAAATGGACAATATAAGAGCAATGTCGAAATTTATTCTGCCAGAAAGTTTAAATTTGAATTGTCCAACAGAGTGGCCAACGTGGAGACAGAGATTCCCTTTCTGTCGGTCTCTCGACGTTGTGTCGAAGACGACAGATGGGGTTCGCCCTTGAGAACCTATCAACTCTGACTACTTTTAAAAAAGGCCAATGAAATTGACGAATTAAATTTGCATGCCGGGCTCCGCCTCTGGATGTCCGGTATAAAAGGAAGCCGGCGTGCTGCATTCACTTACCTTTTTTGTTCTTCAGAGCCTTCGCTCCTGACTACAACTGCCCGTATCTACATCGCCGGATTCTCACGACGTGGTGCAGCGGATCGTCCCTTCCTGCAGCGACTTTCCCCTGGGGGTCTCGGCGGTGCCAGAAGTGTTCGAGATCTTTCTAGAAGAAGCAATTTCCTTCTAAAAGAGCAAATTTCTCCAGTGTGGCATGTCCTGCTGTTCTCTCAGGTGCAACACACTCATCGAGGAGGGGGACGGACACGATGTCTGCCTCGGGTGTTGGGTTTCCAGCACGTTGAGGCAGCCGTTGTGGATACGTCCTACCCACGCTGCGGGCGGATGACGATTCAGACGTTGCGTCACAGGCGGCTGTCTTCCCCCGGGAACCAGCTGCCACCTTGTGTTGCTCCCCGTTTCGTGACCGCAGGACTACGGCCCTGCTGTCCGCTCCGGCAAGCACCGATGGTGACATGAGGATTATTGCAAGCGCTAATCCGCCAGCCACTGGCTCATGGACCGCTCGTACCTCGCTCGTTTGATCGTTCCCCAAAAGATGGTCCAACTGTCTTGTTCCTCAATCACGTGTCGGAAACGGCGCGTGATGATGAGATGTCCCTTGCCACGTTGGAGGGTGACTGACTGTCATCTTTGACTCTCATAATACCTTGAAGCTCCCTCCTTCGGGGTTCGAGATCAGGAAAAATCGGACGTCGAAAATGCCGGCCATGCTTTCCCGGGCCGCCGTGAGCATGGGGCGGTAGTGTACGTACTGCCCCCCAACGCTCGCGGCTGAATACGCGGTACCTTGGGTTTGCGTGCGGCTCAAACTAGTTCTGTCACCCTTTCTTCCCCTATTGGTGGGTCAGCTAGAGGATATGTCGATGTCCCCCAGAGGGAATGTGCCGCTGCGGTCCAACCCGCAGTTGGCTGCTACGTGGGGGCTCGATCTAGACTCCTGTCCAAAGCATGTGGGCTTTCCAGTGTCCCTGATGCCGGGAGCTTGCACTGCTGCGGGCAGAAACTGCCCCTCTCTTCGCGCTACTTCGCCCTGCGTACCGCCAGGTTGGTCTCCCAACAGGGCAAGACCGACCTGGCGCTTATGCAGGAGATCTGCGCTGCCACCAAACCGCTTACGGGCGGCTTACGGGCGGCTGACAATGTCCACACTCGTGGTCTGGGAGAGACACCTCTGGCTGAACCTTGCATAGATGAGTGACACCGAGAAGGTACGCCTTCTCGACTCACCCATCTCGCAAGGGGGGGCTGTTTGGTGATACTGTCGAGTTCGACAGTAAAAAGCAGACTGAGGGTGTCAAGCATATCCTCCCCTGCCGGGACTCGACCCCCCCCCCCCCTCGGGCTGTCGAGATTCTGTGCACCGTCTGCTTCCCAGCAGCCTGGTCCTCTTCGATGTTCCCCGACTGCGACCCCCTCATTCAGCTGGCCCACCGGAAGAAAACGTCAAGGAGGAGACCACCACCCCATCAGCAGTCGCGGCGGGAGCCAATGCGGCCCTCACGGGAAGACCCCAGGGAGACCGAGAACACCTTCAGGCTGGACCCCAGGTTTGGAGGTCATTCAAGGACGGTCCTGCCCCGTCCCAACAGCCCACTTCAAGGGGTTCTCAATCTCTCTGGGAGTTTTCACAGCCGCTCTCGCCCTCTACAGGACGGTGTTCGGCAACTCGACGTTGTGTCATGGCGAGACAGTGTCGAGGATAAACGGCAACTCTCTACACTCTCACAGACAGTGCAAGTTGCTACATCATCGCCAGGCAGGTAAGAAGAGCCGATCGCCCCCCCGGGCCCCCCCCCCCCCCCACAGCAGAAGATCCGCTCTGCCAGCCATCGAACCCCCTCCGGGAGGTTGATGAGGTAGATTGTACCTCTAGTCCCCGGCCGGTCCCTGGGAGTCTGACAAGACTTGCCCAAACCGCGACGCGGCTAGGAGATATGATCCGTCTCGGCTACCTCGTCCCTCTAGCCGTGATGTTCAACGGGTGGTGACCCGTACTTCATCGTTCTCAGAAAGGAGGGTTGCTAGATCTAAAGACCCTGAACAGGCACCTACTCAAGCTGCCCGTCAGAATGCTACGCAGAAGCACATCTTGATGTCTACTGGATGTCAAGATGAGTTCATGGCAAATGACCTAAGCGACACTTACTTTCATGTCTCGGTCTCGGAGGTCGGGCATGTCTGTACAGAGTCCTCCCCTTTCGGTCTGTCCCTTCCCCACGAGTCTTCACGAAGATCGTGGAAGCCGCCCTCACTTTCCTCCGGGAGAGAGGTGTGCGGGCACTAAACTATCTCGGCGAGGCGCTCGTGAGATTTGTTATGTGCACACAGGGACTTAGTGCTCTGGCACGCAGATAGATTGGGACTACAGGTCAACCGAGAAAGAGGCTCCGAGAATAAGAGGCTCTCCCCAGGTAGAGCATCCTCTTTTTCGGCATGGAGATCATCCTCTTTCTTGGTAAGGAACTTAACTCTGCAGAGCGCGCTTAGCCGGTGTTGAGCTGCCTTCCTCGACGGTGGTGGTACCCCTCGGGTTGATGCACATGTTGAGGCACGCAGTATCGGGGCAAGGACGAGGCCCCATCTGCGCTGGCATATAAGTGCCTAGAGTTGTACATGTGCATACGAACGACTCGCCCGACGCCTCCTCTTCTGGAGTCAGCAGGTGATCCGCTCCCTGCGGGCCCGACGGGCCCAACCAGACTTGGTTCTCGGGAGCTAATGCTCTTGACAACAACTCCCCCCTGACGAAAGACCTGCTTTCTCGGGGGAACGGCACGTTATGGCATCCCAGGCCAGACCTCTGGAGCCCCCATGTCTGGCCCCTGGACAGGACGAGAATATCCTGAGTTGGCTATCCCCCCCTCCCTGTGGTGGAGCCATCACTCAGGCTTGGGCCCCTACCACCGGGGCCCCTTCTCATCCTTGTGCTCTTCTCGATGAGAAGACCCACGAAGATGCTCGATCGGTACAGGCTGTTCCTAAGGGATTAAACCTCTCCCCCTCCACCCTAAAAGTGTTTGTAGCGTCCGCTCATCACTACTCAGTGGCGGAAGTCCCTAGGGCAGCACTACCTGATCAGTAAATCCCTAAGGGGCGCGTGAAGACGGACTTGCCTCGATCGCGCTCCGTACCCTCGTGGCGGGCTCAGGCGCTTCGAGCTCTCAGAGAGGCCGCTCTTCCTCTTCACGATGAAGACGCTTCTCTTGTTGGCGTTCATCTCCAAGAGGGTAGGGGACTTACAAGCATTTTCCGTGTCCCCCGATTGCCTAAGATTAGGGTCCGGTAAGTCTCACGCTATCTTGAGACCCCGACCCGGCCACGTCCCCAAAGTTCCCACCACCAGGTGGCGAACTTGCAGGTGCTCCTTATCAGGGAGCAAGACCCAACCCCACTAGTGTTGTGTCCAGCATACCAGCTGCGCCTCTACTTGGACCGCATGCAGAGCTTAGGGCTCTGATCAGCTCTCTGTCTGTTTCGGAGGTCAGCAGGGAGGACTGTCTCCAAACAGAGATTGGCGCACCAGACCGTGGACGCCGTCACTACGGCATCCCGGTCTCAGTTGGCCCCGGCCAGGGGCGCCTCTCTGGCAGACATCTGCAGAGCTGCGGGTTGGGCTACGCCCAAACACCTTCGCGACTCTAGTTTAGCAGAGTTCGTAAACTGGTATCAGCCCGCGTCCTGCATAGCCACGTGTAGGACCGGCAGCCGGCTGGGCGTATGCCTGCGAAAGCATCTTCCCACCCTCCAGCAGGTTGGGTCAGTGTGCTATCTACCTCTCTTCTTACCCTACCTTGGTTAAGAGCAGGTATCCTTTCCGCCTCCCTTCTTACCCATCTATTTGGTTAAGAACAGGCATTCCATCCATCACCAAGCAAGCACCCCCTGGGGGTCGGCTGGGTAGAGCAGCCTTCCCCCTTAGGCCGGGAGAACATGTGAGCCATCAGATGACTCTAACCGGGCCTAGTGCTAACGGACGTATGCAACACCCCCTCCCTGGGCTGTTCCGTCTGATGTATCCTCATGAGTTGGTTCCCACTCCTGGTAACCAATGACCTCCCCCAGGTGGACCTCCATACAAATTTAATTCGCCAATTTCATTGGCCTTTTTTAAAAGTAGTCAGAGTTGATAGGTTCTCAAGGGCGAACCCCATCTGTCGTCTTCGACACAACGTCTCGTTCCCTCCATCAGGGAACCGAGGTTACATACGTAACCGAGACATTCTCACGTTACAGGACTGCAACAAAACTGAGAAAGGAAGATAAAGAAATACAGATTAGCACTTAAATATACGTAATGGGCAATGAAGCGGTGAACGTTTACAAGTCATTCACATTTGCGGACGGAGAGAGTGCTAGAAAAAGGGACACTGGGCAAGAATGTGTACATCAAAAACTGTGAGACAAGTGACTGTGAAAGAAGAGACTCAAGAAAGCTTTACCTGGGTACAGTGAGTAAAATAAATCTATCTAAAAAGGATATATGGACAGTGTCATTAATAATAGGTCAAACCCCTGTTCATTTTAAGATTGAGACGTGAGCTGATGTTAACGTATTAAACACAGAGACATTCAAAGAGCTTCAGCCAAGCATACAACTCATGCATTCAGACATAGTGCTGGACAGCCCAGGTGGATTGCTAAAGTGCATAGGACAGTTTACCTCAGAAGGAAAGCATAAAGGCAGAAAGTATTCCATTACTGTGTAAGTTGTAGTTGGAGAAACTGTCCGTAACCTTCTGAGCAGAGAGACAGAGGCTTAGATGAGGCTTGTTAAAAGAATAGAGCATGTAAGCACAGTTTTTGAAGGACGCGGTACCATGAAAACAGAGCCTAACAATCCACCTAAAAGAGGAAGCAGAGTTGTACGCATTACATACTGCACGAAGAGTGCCACTACCTCTAATGTCTAATGTGAAAGCAACACTGCAGAGGATTGGAAGAGCAAGCCGTATTGGAACAGGTCACACAGCCTACAGATTGGTGCGCTTTGATGGTGTCAGTCATGAAACCCAATGGAGCAGTACGAATTTGCGTGGGATTGAACAAACTGAATGACAACAATAAAAGAGAGAGATAAATGCTTCCCACAAACAGAAAAAAATCTATCTAAATTAGCAGGAGCAAGCCTCTTTACATCATTAGACGCAGCATCAGGATTTTGGCAGATTCCATAAAGTGATGACAGCAGCCTTCTGACAACATTTATCACCCCAGTAGGGAAATATTTTTATTTAAACGGCTATCATTTGGAATCAGCATAGCCCCAGAGATTTCCCCGCGCAAAATGATCGAGGAGACCTGGAAGGTGTGGCTGTGTATATGGATGATGTGATTGTGTACGGGCAGGATGAAACTGAGCACAACAAACACTTAAAGATGCAAGAGAATGGAAAGAGAGGATCTTAAGCTGAATGAAGAGAGATACACATGCAGGAAAACAGAGTTGAATTTTCTGGGACACATAGTGGCTGCCCATGGTGTACGAGCAGATCCTGAAAAGGTACGTGCAATAACAGATTTGCAAGAGCCTAATAATGTAACAGAACTGAAGAGGGTGTTGGGCCTTATAAACTACATGAGCAAATACATTCCAGACCTTGCAAGGGAAGGAGGCCCTTTGTACGAACTGCTTAAGAGAGGGAGACTCTGTGCAAGGTCAGGGAAGAGGAGAATCAAGTGTTATTGATTGCGCCACATTGGCCCAACCTCACTTGGTTCTCAGAGCTGATGCTCTTGACAACGACTCCCCCCTGGCCCATTCCCCCAAATGGCGTCTCTTCTCGTCCTGGTGTCTCTCTAAACGAGAAGACCCATGGAGGTGCTCGATCGGGATCGTGTTGTCCTTCTTACAAGAGAGACTGGAGACTAACATCTCCACAGTGAAGGTGTATGTAGCCGCTATTGTCACTTGTCACGACTCAGTTGATGGAAAGTCTCTAGGGCAGCATGACCTGGTCACCAGGTTCCTAAGGGGCGCGAGAAGGCGGAATCCGCCTCGTCTCCGCTCCATACCCTCTTGGGACCATAATGTGGTCCTGGCGGGCCTCTCCGGGCCCCCCTTTGAGCAGTGTGCTATCTACCTCTCTTCTTACCCAACCACATGGTTAAGAACAGGTATCCCATCCACCTCCCTTCTTACCCAACCACATGGTTAAGAACAGGCATTCCATCCATCACTAAGCAAGCACCTACTGGGGGTCAGCCTTCCCCGTTAGGCCGGGAGGACATATGAACTATCACAAATAACTCTAACCGGACCTAGTGCTACCAGACGTCTGTAACAACCCCCCCCGTGGGCTGTTCCGTCTGATGTATCCCCATGAGATGGTTCCCACTCCTGGTAACCCATGACCTCCCCCAGGTGGACCTCCACCTCTCGGTTAACTAATCAGTCCGCACGTTCCATGCGATCTCCCCTAAGGGTGAGACCATATCTATATCCACTGTATTCCTCCCCCCGGGTAGGAAGTGGCCTCTGCAGTGCACCCCTAATTAAGGAAGCCGTGCTCACCCGGTGTAAACCCGATCCAGACGGCCTTTAGCCAGTAGAGAGATAAGGCCTCCGCCTGTGAAAGGTTACCGGTCAGGGTGTTCCCACCTTTCTCTAAGAAAGCATTGGGAACCCCCCACCATCACACTGGAAGGTTACAGTTTTCGCGAAAGCCTCCTGCTGACACGCCCAGCACTGCTACCGTCGCTTCATTAGAGATTGTGACACGATACAGCGTCGTGGCGTTTTCCATAGGAACCCCATCTGTTGACTCGACACAACGTCGAGAGACAGACAGAAAGGGAACGTCTCGGTTACGTCTGTAACCTCGGTTCCCTGATAGAAAAACACGTATCGTCCTCTGCTGTAGTCGTGAGAGGCTCTCAGGCTCTTCCTTTTATACCGGACATCCGGGGTGGAGACCGGCAAGCAAATTTTATTAGTCAAATTTCATTGGCCTCTTCTATAGTAGTCAGAGTTGATAGGTTCTCAAGGGCGAACCCCATCTGTCGGCTCGACACAACTAAATATTTGTTTTAATTTTTAGATCAAGCCTTTAAAATTAACAAAACTATCTAATCTTAGAATTTAAGTTAATGGTAGTTACTTGTAAAATCATGAATAAACAAATACTTCTCAAGTATATATTAATCTCCTGTTAATACATTTAAATAAAATCAAAAGTGGTAGAAGTGTAAATAAAATTGAATAACCAAGAGTTATCATGAACAGGGATATTTTTATGAGCAAATTTTTATTTGGGCTTTAACATTATCATTGATCAGTGCACATACATAGAGCCCTATGGTAAACAAAAGTGCAAACGTGCATCACACGCTCACTGAAATTACATGAGAGTTAATAAATTCCATCATTTTATGGTATTTTCTTGTCAGATGCAACTACATTGTCCGACATTTTTTTCAGTCTGACAACTGTCTTGTTTTTATATTACAATTAAGGGGAAAAACGGGTCAACCCACCTCAATTTGATTTGTGATTTATGCTACACTTTTGTTTAAAATGAGAACAGTTACCAACCTCTCTAAATTCTTTATGTCTATGTGTCGGTCCTTCAAGTGCTTTGCTAAATTAGCGGTGTTAGCACCTTTTGTAAGCACTGCCCTTGCATATCGGCTTGCTTGTGTCCTTCGCCTTTCCATGTTCATTTGCCTCAAAGCCGGAAAAAGTTCCAAACAGCACTCCCGCTGTGTTCTTTGTCGACCAAAGCCGGTCGCGAAGACTCCGCACTGGCCATCTTTCAACACTTTCAACAATTTATATGAGCGCATGAGACGAGTCAGTGAGAGGAGGCGGAGCTCTGTTGGTACTTCGTGCCGCTCACGTGCAGTGTTTCGGAGAGGAGAGAGAGAAAGGGAAAGCGCAGCTGGCATCGATATATCAATACTGTTGGACATGAGTATTGGAATCGTTTTAGATATTTCAGAATTGATACGTATCGAAAAATCACTACAGCCCATTAAGCAACACAGAAGACATCATGTCAGCAGATGTAAGTTGTCACATGAATGCAATCATCAGGGGTCTTCTAGTGTCACAGCAGAAGTTAACGGAAAATAAAAGGGGAAACTCAAAAAGATGCTCAGCTACAAATAGTGGAGAAATTTGTAAAGGAAGGATGTCCTGATTATGCTAAACCTCTTGCCTTTCTCTGCCTCGCCCACGGCTCGCCAAGGCAGTATACCTCAGTTTTGTTATATCCCTTGTGTTTAATAAACTCTGCCAATCCATCAGCTTTTGGGTCTCCATTCTGTTTGTGACAGAACAAAGCTTTTACAAAAGGAAAGACTTTTTGTCAGCGAGTGATGGACTGTTAGTACTGGGAAACCGCATGGTAATTCCAAGAGTGATGCAACAGGAGATTTTTAGTAGGATCCATGACGGAAATGCAGGGCTCGAGCTAAAGAAACGGTTAGGTGGCTTGGAATTTCTGAGGACCTCAGGCGAAAGATAGAAACATGCAAATTTTGCCGCTACAGTCAACAACCCTGCCTGAAAGGCCCTGGCAGCGAATAGCCATGGACTTGTGTATGCATCAAGGGAAACAATACCTGGAGATTCTTCTGTTAAATGTTAGAACAACAAATCATCTGAAGAAGCTTAAAGCAACCTTCGCGAGCAGGCCGTAAGCGAGAATGGGCCGCAATTCCCTAGTGAAGCTTGGAGACATTTTTGTGCCACGTATGACATTCAACACATTAACTCAAATCCATGCAATCCACTGGAGGATCTGTGGTTAGCACTGATGAGTTTTCGAGAAACTCCTAGCCCCTCGACAGGAGTGAGCCCGGCGGAATTGTTAATGGGAAGAAAAATCTGCACTACTCAGACCAAAGTGGCCAAACAAACCAAGCATAAAGAAAAAGGATAAAGAAACGAAGGAAAAAAACGCATACTACTTTAATAGGCGACATGGTGTTAAAGACTTACCTGTTCTTAGATCTGGAGATTCAGTCATGTTGAAACTGGATGATGAATCAAAATGGAAGGGAGCATTGTGTATTTGTGCTTTATTGGACACAGACGTTTCTGAATAAGCCATCGCTGGAACAGCCTGAGCCACAACAGTGGAATTACTGCTGACGCCGCTGTGAGCTTCCCGAAAAGTCTCATGAGGGAAATGTAGCGCTGAGTGTGACCAACACGAAGACGCCCTACACCCCTCACAATTTACCTGATCCTCTCTGGGGTTGGAACAGCTAGCATGGTGACAGAGTTGAGAGTGAGACCTATGAAGCCGGTCGACTGCCTCGGAACAAGCTTGCATTTGTCCTAGTTGACAGCGATTCCCAAGGCCGCTACATGGTCTAAAAGCTGACGCGCATGATTCATTGCATGGTGCTGTGATGCTGCACAGACAAGCCAATCGCCCAGGAATGGCAACTCTCTCATCCAGCCCTTTGAAAAGGTTCCAATGCTGCCTGGGCGAACTTCGAAAACCTCTGGGAGCCGGGGCCAGGCCGAACGGAAGGACCCTGAACTGAAATATGTGACCCATGAAAATGCAAACTGAAGGAACTGCCTGTGTTCCGGAGCAATGGGATATGTGGATAGAGACATCCTTTAAATCGATCGTCAGGAACCAATCTTGTGGCATAAAAGCCTGTAACACATCTGCCGTGCGCAACATTCGAAACGGTAAGAACTTTTCAAGCTCCTCAGGCCTAAACCCGCCGTCTTTTTTTTGTTACCAACAAATAAAAGGAAAAAAATCCCACATTTTGATGAATTTTTGTATCGACTAACTCTAAGGAACCTTTGCGCAGCAACACTTGAACTTTGTGCGCAAGTACCTCTGTCTGAAGTAAGTCGTGAACTACTATATATAACAGGGAGTCGACAGCGGAACTGTATACGGTCCCTCTCGAAAGTGTAGTCAACAGCCACTGATTTGCTGTTATCGCTCTCCAGCGATTCAGATGACTTTCCGTAAAACAGCCCACAATCGGCATGACCGTGTGAACGGTCCCGTGAACGTTTTTTCTGTAGAGACGGGAAACGCCGTTGGGGGCCTGAGGGCCGTGTGTGTGACTCATGTCCACGCAATTGAGCCCCACCACGCCGAGGAGTAGAAGGTGGTTGCGGGTACCGATGCTGGAAATGCTGAGGAGGTTTTTAGGCAGATCTCACGACCATTTTATGATTAGGAGCACCAGAGGTTGCTGGGGTGGTCTGGGTCCTGAGGCCGTCCCCACATGACGTGACCGAGTTTCAGAAACTGACACACATCTGTCCAAAGTTTCCTGAGCAGCCGGCCCAAAAATTAGACCAGAAACCAGCAGATATTTCTAGCAAAGAGCCCAACCATACCCGACGAGCCTGCACTAGAGTACCTAGAGCAGTGCCACAATGATTTGCAATAACGCCCATAGCGTTAGTTAATTCACTAACCAGTGAGTCAGATGAATTCTCACTCAGAGAGAAGTGTAACACCACAAGCATGTGTGCTAAGATGATAGACACACGGACGAGGCTCGACGTGGAGTTGTACGCATGTGACAGCAACTCATCAGTCCATCTGCACTCGACATTGGGGCTGTGCACATTTTCTCAAAGCGCTTAATCAGTAGACACAATAAGAGCTGCCACGCTTGGTATGTTGGTATAGCTCAAGACATGTCATAAGTCACGAGGTGACAACATTGTTATTCTACCCCTCACGCACACATATGCGAGCGTGAGGGGTTTTCCACTAGTGCTAACAGCATTGACTCTGGCGGTCAGAACATAAGGAAATATAACTACATATAGTTGAATCCCATGAGAATCGACTGTTTCATATGCCTTTATTAGCTAAAAATGTTTATTTTAATAACTTTGCTTCTAACTAACTTTAAGCCATTAGTTCAGCTGTCCACCAGCTACCAATTAGACCGCTCAAAAATATTTCTTGTGGTTATAAAACAATAGAGCAGGGAATTTTATTTTACATTGGTTAGTTTAGTGCTTAGGTCTGTGCATTAATACAGTTAAATTTAGTAATTAGCTGAAGTAATAAAGTTTGACTTGGACTTGAAACTCATAGACTTGTGAATATGTCTGGTATAACGTTAAAGGGGTCTGTAGTGAAGTAGGCGGGACGAGACCGTGAGTCGAGGCCAGTGCGTGAGTGATAACGAGCGTCAGCTATACGCGCACTGGTCTCGTATCACGGAGGAGATCGGGAGCATAAGAGGACGAGCAACCGGACCGTCAATGAGAGGGGACCAGGCCTGGGTTTTAGTTGTGGTTTATGTGTGTCGCCGGCAGTCGTCCGTGAGGGGCTGCCGCTGTTTATTTACTTTGCACTCATGTTTAAATGTTTGCCGGTTCCCGTCTCCTTTCTTTCCTACTTTGAATTGTATTACAGGGTCATAAAGTTCAAATATGTGCTGAATTTACTTACTCTTAGACCACCCAATATGTATCCTTGGGTAGATTAATAACAAATTTTCATTTTTGGGTGAACTATACCTATACCTATACTAGAAAATACATATTATCATTTTAATAATAATTGTAGTAAAAAAATGTTTTACAGTTTTTATTTTAAATATATAACATACTGATTTTGTTTATTTTTATAGGTGACCTGTCGGAAAAAAATGTGGGTTGTAAGTACTGCAATTTTAGGTCTGAGAAAAGAGGAGAATATCTTAGACATTATCGTCTAAAGCAGTGGATCTCAACTCTGGCCCGCAAGATCAATTTTCCTGCCTTGTTTTGCCCCAACTCTGATATAAAACACCTGAACAAGCTAATCAGCGTAATTAGAAATAGATGCGTTCAACTTAATTCGGCGCTGCACAAATCTGTCAGCGTATGAGATTTAAGTACCGCGATAGATATTCAAGTGCAGATTGCTCGGTACGTATTTGAATCGCTCTTGCGGTACTTTAATCCGATATTCCTTACAATCTGTGCAGCCCAACATTAAGTTGAACGCATATTTTCTAAGACACTTGCTTAGTACACATTTAAAAACAAATGAGAATGTCCAGTGTCCCTAGAGAGGTTGCATGTTTCAGACACGTGTTTATGTTACATTCAATTCTCATAAAAGCAAGACACATAGTAAGAAATCCTTCATCAATTAATTAATCTTACTCAAAGTATTGCTAAATGCTGTAAGTAATAAAGCTGTTGATGTGAAAACAACTTGTTTAAATGTTTTATAAATTAATACAAGTAAACACAAAAAAAACGTAAAGTTTGAATTCAGTCTATTTGCCCTTTAAGTTATCTGTACTTAAAATTTTAAGTTGATTCAATGAAAGACCTCATTGGATCAACTCAATTTAACTAAGTTGTCAATCTCCTCATTGCTCACATAAACTGAGAGAATCACTTTCCTCAAATCATTTGAGTAGTCTCAACTAATTAGGGTTTACAGTGTACACTGCACAGTGTCTCTATATTTATGAAACACAATTAAAATTAAATATAGTTCAACTGTCTGTTCATGTTTGGGGGGGGTGAGGTGATCTATTAATATTTAAGTATATCACAATTCATACAGAAATGAGATTCAATGCTGTATTAAAAATACATATAACAATGTACTTATATATAGTTGCTATATAGCGAGGAGGGGCTCCACACATTGCCTTTGCACAGTGCATGAAATTCTGTGCTACGCCCCCGCCTGCAGTATATGACGGGAGATAGATAATGTCAGTCAACTCAAGTCATTTTTATTAATATAGCGCTTTTTACATTTTCATTGTTACAAACAGCTGTACATGAAACATATTGACTATAAGCAAAACATTTAAAGTTATAAAAGTAAAGACAAAAAGGTGAAAACCCAGAAAACAGACACACACACACAGATTTAAACACACCACACACAAAACACTCCAATACACAATATGCACACGCACTAACACACACATACACACACACACACAGTGGTTATCACTGAGAGGCACACATTTAAGATAAAGGAGAGAGAAACACAGGTCCATCCAGGGGATGTGAGCTCCACTACTTTACTCCTATTGGAAGTCGCTCCTGATATTTGTCAATTCACTAGACACGCCCACTTCCTATCACCAATGGTCACTGTCGCTAGGCTACCAATGAAATGAATGACATCCAAAGCCGACAGAGCCTTTGCAGTTGCTGCTCCACACTTATGGAATCAGTTGCCAACTGATATCAAGAGTGCTCCTTCTGTTTTTATTTTTAGGGCCAGACTTAAGACACATTTTTATTCTCTGGCCTTTATTGGCTATTAAATTTGTTTAATAATGTAATTTTTTTGTTATTCTCTTAGTTTATGGAATTTTAGAAGTTTTTATTGTTTGGATTTGTACAAGGCAAGGCAAGGCAAGGCAAGTTTATTTATATAGCACATTTCATACACAGAGCAATTCAAAGTGCTTAACATAAAATGATTGACAGACAGAAATAAGACGTATCTTTAAAATGCAAATGATTTAAGATCACAAATACTTCAGATTTTAAGAAACAATAAAAACAGCAATAAAATTGATAAAAAATGTGAGTGTATATATAAAAAGAATAAGAGCAGAATAAAAATAAATTAGAAATAAAAGTGCAGTTGATGTAAACCAGCACAGTGCTCAGGTTGTGAATGCACAGCTAAACAAGTGTGTTTTTAATCTGGATTTAAAAGTAGCTACTGTTGGTGAACGTCTGATGTCTTCTGGAAGCAGATTCCAGCTACGGGTGGCGTAATGACTAAACGCTGACTCGCCATGTTTTGAGTGAACCCTTGTTATCTCTAACTGATTTGATCCTGATGATCTGAGAAGTCTGTTTGGTTTATATTCAATGAGCATATCTGAGATGTATTTAGGTCCTTGACCATTAAGTGATTTATAGACAATTAATAATACTTTGAAGTTGATTCTAAAAGTGACTGGTAACCAGTGTAAGGACCTGAGGATTGGAGTGATATGCTCAGATTTTTGGTTCTGGTCAGAATCCTGGCAGCAGCATTCTGTATGAGCTGCAGCTGTCTGATGGTCTTTTTGGGAAGACCTGTAAGGAGTCCATTACAGTAATCCACCCTGCTGGTGATGAAAGCATGGACTAGTTTCTCTAAATCTTGGCTTGAGACAAAACATCTGATTCTGGCTATGTTTCTGAGATGGTAGTAGGCTGATTTGCTTATTGCTTTGACATGACTGCTGAAACTAAGGTCAGACTCCAAAATGACCCCAAGATTTTTTACCTTGCTTTGTGTCTTTAGACCTCTTAAGTCAAGGTATGTGTTTACCTTGTTAGTTTCATCCTTGTTACCAAAAACAATGACTTCAGTTTTGTTTTTATTTAACTGAAGGAAGTTTTGACACATCCAGCTGTTAATTTCATCAATGCATTGGCAAAGAGAGTCAATAGGCCTGTAGTCATTGGGTGAGAGGGCTAGGTAGATCTGAGTGTCGTCTGCATAGCTGTGGTAGGCAATTTGGTACTTTTTCATTATTTGGCCAAGTGGGAGCATGTACAAATTGAAGAGGAGCGGAGCAAGAATCGAGCCCTGTGGAACACCACAAGTCATGGGTGTCCAGTCAGATTTATGGTTGCCTATGTTCACATGGTAACCTCTCCCTTTAAGGTATGACCCAAACCATTTAAGTACCAACCCAGAAAGCCCTACCCAGTTTTCCAGCCTATGTAGGAGTATGGTGTGATCTACCGTGTCAAATGCAGCACTGAGATCTAGTAAAACCAGAACTGATATTTTGCCTGAATCAGAATTCAATCGAATATCATTCATTATCTTTATGAGCACTGTCTCTGTGCTATGATGCTGACGGAAACCAGACTGATAATTGTCCAGGTGGCCATTTGAGTTTAAGAATTTGGTCAGCTGATTGAAAACAACCTTTTCAATGATCTTCCCTATAAAAGGAAGATTTGATATTGGTCTGTAGTTAGATTGCCCTTTTTTAGAAGAGGTTTGACAACTGCATTTTTTAGGGACTCTGGGAAAGTTCCTGAGAGCAGTGAGGTATTAACTATTTTTAGGAGATCTGCTTCCAAACAGTTAAACACTCTTTTGAAAAAGGATGTGGGAAGTGTGTCAAGGCTGCAAGTTGACGCCTTAAGATGCTGTACCGTTTCCTCCAGGGTTTTGAGATCAATTGTCTGAAATTCAGACAAAGTTACTATTTGGTGGCAGAGTACCAACATTGTCTTGTCGAGTCTTAGCCATATCTGGGGTAGATGAAGGTAATGCAGCAATTTGTGAAACTCTTGACAGTCTGATATTACGAGCATCTTTAGGTCTTGCGCCCTTTTTTTGCCAATGGTTTGTGTCCTCAGCTACCTTTGTTTGCATCTGTACAGGTTTGTCTGAGCTCACTATAATCTGATGAGAAGTGCTGGGTTCACAGAACTTACCGGCTATATGCTGAGGGGGTCCACGGCGAGTATCAGCTGTGTGTTCTTGCAGGGACGGCAATATTGTGAGTAGCTTTGTTTCGAGAACTGCAATCTTTTAGTCAGTGTAATGCTGAACTTGTAACGCTTCTGTCTGCCCCCTTGTGTTCTCAGCCAGTTTCCCGTGTTTTTACCCTTTGGACTCCCTTTCATTGGACTTCATTCCCCATAATGCATTGCACCCCATCACCCATCCTGGATTTCTCCCGCACCTGATACACATTACCTGGACCCTATATATGTTTGCCTTTTCCCATTGTTATTTGTCAAGTCTTATATTGTCTTATTGTCGTTAACTTCGTGTTGTTACCTGTCTTCTGGAATACTTACTTGTGTCTGGAATTACCTGTTTTTTTGCTTGTTCCTTGTTTTTAATTTGACTCGTTTGAATAAACTCTTTTCGCCAGAATTCCATGGTGAGCTAGTCTATTTGAACCCTTCCAACGTAAATGTGCTTTATTAATAAATGTTCTTACATCGTCTTGCTTTGTCGCTGGTGGTCTGAACGGTCTGAACTTGATACACTCATAGTCGAAATATCATGACATACACAATAGATTAAGTTTTTTAACACCCTACTTCATTCGAAGAGCAGAGCTCCTGATGTATATAATGTGGAGGGAGTAGCACTACTGTGTCCCCTAATGTGTCCGTTTAAAATTCACTTGGCAAAGGGAGCTTTAAAAAAAATTCATTTTCACATTATCTGCAGCTGTGTGTTCCCTTCCCGAAGTGGCCTTAAGGGGCAACATCATGTTTGGAAAACACTTATTGTCTCACAAACAGAAAACGTGTCTAGTGATGGGTCCTTTCCGTGCATGCTCGACCATCAGTTCCTTTCTTTTATACTAACTACATGTTTTACATTTTAAATAGGATCCCATAGATTCATATGTGAGAGAAACCCTGCAGAAGTGGAACCTTGAAATGTTAAGTGAGAAATGTGAGTGTAAGGAAAAAATTGCCAATCTGAAAAAGAGAAACTAAGACAATCAGTGATGTCCACAGCTTGAACTAGATTGTAATGGGTAGGGATTAGAGAATTTAAATGAAATGCAATTCGATAATATGTGTTTATTAAAATGGTCTAATAAAGCACAAAATAACGCGTTACAGTAACGTAACTTTTTTCAGTAAAAAGTAGTGAAACGCGTTACTACTGAAAATATGGTAACGAAACGTAGTTCCTTTTTCAGTTGGGCACAACGTTAAGTGCTTTATAGCGGAATAATGGACCGGATTGCACACACATGACAGACACTGACGACCAGGCTGATCATAAAACCAACCACAGACTAACGTACACAATACCAGTTTAAAAAGCAACAACTCATGAGAGCACTCTCAGCAAAGAAAATCGGTGACTACACTAGCAGACAGTGAAGAGAGATTCACCAGCGAATAAATTATGATTATAATACAGCTTAATATTAAACTGGTACAGTGAACTAAACGTGTGGAACCGACCGTAGAAAATTTACCATTTGTCTCATAAAATGTCAGTGTTATGCACAATAATCTCAGGTAAATGTAAGACTGACCACTGTCAAAATCACTTGTCTCAAATAAAGCTAAGCAACATTCACAACTGTGCACATCAACAACACAATGAATTGAGGCACAGCGGCCTAATAAATCATAAATAACTAACAATTTGATGAGTTTTTAAATATC
This sequence comes from Triplophysa siluroides, assembly GCA_006030095.1. Lineage (NCBI taxonomy): Eukaryota > Metazoa > Chordata > Actinopteri > Cypriniformes > Nemacheilidae > Triplophysa > Triplophysa siluroides. The sequence goes on from VCII01000306.1 coordinate 203,958, forward strand.
ATTTTTTACGATAGTTAAGGTCATTACAGAGGGCCTAGAGGACCCTGAGGGTTCACTACTATGCCCAGGAAGAAAAAGGCTACAAATCGATGGCAAGTATTTCTAATCTAATGAAGCATGTCACTTTGTCATATGCCACAACAAAAATAGTAGCTGAGACCTTGTCCATATACGTTTTCCTTTGAAAACAGAGTTTTAGTTTTTAAAACGCTCTTCGCCCTATCCACACAAACGTTCTGAAAACTTGATAGCCTCTGTCTACTTCTTTACTGGTGAGAACTGCTGATCGACAGTATCACCAACCAGCCCCCGTTGCGAGATGGGTGCGTCGAGAAAGCGGACCTTCTCGGCGTCACTCATCTGTGCAAGGTTCGGCCAGAGGTGTCTCTCCTGGTCGCCCATAAGCAAGGTCGGTGGTGGTGCGGAGTAAGCGCTGGGTTGGTCTTACCCTCGTGGAGCTCTATCCACGCCCTGGCCTGATGGACCTGCAGGATGGCCATAGCGTGGAGAGAGGGGGCAGCTTGGCCCGCAGCAGTGTAAGCTTTCGACACCAGAGATGCCGAAAAACCTACATGCTTTGGACGGGAGTCTGGGTCGAGCCCCCCAGGTGCCCGCCGTCTGCGGGCACACACCGTATCCACGAAGGCTGCCTCAGCGTGCTGGAAACCCAAGCACTTGAGGCAGACATTGTGTCCATCCCCCTCCTCGATGAGTGTGTTGCACCCATGAGAACAGCGGGACATGCCTGCTGGAGAAATTTAGCTCTTTAAGAGAAAAAACGCCCAGGGGAAGTGACCACAGGAAGGGACAGTCCGCTGCACCACGTCAAAAGAATCCGGCAGAAGAGTAGTAGTAGATGCTAGTTCTGAAGTCGATCATCAATTGAAGGCTCTGAATAACAAAATGTGAATGAATGCAGCACAGCGTTTCCCATTTATACCCGGATATCCGGGGGTGGAGTCCGGCATGCAATTTTCATTCTCCAATTTCATTGGCCTTTTCTAAGTCTAGTCGAAGTTGATAGGTTCTCAAGACAAACCCAAATCTGTCGGTTCAACACAACGTAAAGAGACCGACAGAAAGGGAACGAGGTCAATCTGAAACAGTTACAGTTCGCCCCCTACCGGAAAGGCGCAACCTCGCGTCGTGGAACACAAAGTCCAACAGAGGAGGGAGGGGGTTCAGGAGGCAGGCATGGGGTAGACGATGGGCAGATAAAGGGGAAAGGGTGCAGTCTATGGAGCCAGGGTGGGGCCTGGAGCAGGAGGAGCCTTATGGAAGACCAGAGACCAGCCAGGTTGACGGTCCACTGTGGGGTTGACGGAGGAATGAGCCATGATGGAGGAAGAGCTGGCGACACAGGGGGCCTACTGATGAAGAGCCAGGGTGACAGCAAGGATCCTGAGGGTCGAAATGGAACAGACGGCTAAGGCGACCAAGGCGGAGGCGGGGACCCGGAAGACGGCGGCGGACTCAGAGCGACCAAGGATGGGAGGAGGGAGAGAGGAGCCTGACACAGATTTAGGGGCGGAGTGACGAGGTGCAGCCGGAGGATAGGAGTCCCGAGGCGGCAGATGGTCGACGACTAACCAAAGCGGAGCCGGAGGGACGAGGGAGCCTGGTGGAGCTGGTGATATGACGGGCCACGGTGGAGATGAAGGAGCTTGGAGCCAAGGTGTAGCCGATGTGTTGGAGGGCCGAGGTGGAGTCCTGGTTTTGGAGGCTGGAGACGGAGACATGGGATACTCAACCCCCGAGGTGGCTGGAGATCCCGAAGCCATTCCAACCCAACGGCGCTGGCGTACAGAGAGTGAGCTGAGGTGTCTCCAGATGCCAACAGACCCAGGGCTTCTAAACTGGCTGGCAGAGACAGAGGAGGTGGGAGTGGGAGGCTGGAGAGGAGGTGCTGGCTGACGGAGAGCTTGGCCGGATCAGCGGAGACTTAGGAGACAAAGGAGAGCTGAGTGGGACCAGCGGAGACTTGGAAGACGAAGGAGCGCTGGACGGGACAAACGGGGAAGGGAGCAGCCAAAAAAACCTTCATTAGTCCAGTCCATTACGTCAGAGGCCCGACATAGCGCATCCTCTGCAGCGGGGGTCTGGGCGGGGCACTAGGCGAGGGGTCAGCAAACCGTGGCTCTCAAGCCGCATGTGGCTCCCCTGCTGCGGCTCCCTGTATTCTTTTTAAGGCCCTGTTTATGCCTGGTATTAAGATGAGTTTTGGTCGATCGGATCACAAGTGTACGAAAGAGGCACTCCGTCTATTATCCGTCTGTTTTGTCATAATTTTTTCCAAGTAATATCTGAAAAACCATACACATTTACCCAGCCACTTTTTTAGATGTTTTATTCGAACAGAGAATTAAGTGCATGCAATGTACACATGAGCGAGATCGGATATGACGGAAAAAAAACATACAGAGAGCAGCAGTTTTTTTTCTTCTTTGAAAGATGTGAGACTGCACCGAACACTGTATGCGTGTGTTACAAATGGAATGGTGAAAAAACACTCTGCTTGGTACGTTTCTTGTCTTTAAAACAAACGTTTAGGTTTGTAGCCGGCATAGTTTAAATGCTGTCTAGCTAGCGGGCTTCTCATGATGTTTAGGCATGATGTCCATATGCGGAGAGTAGGCGGTCTCTTGTGGCTGTTCATCAAACGCTGCAAAAAACAAAAGCCAGAAGAAAAGTTCACTGAAAAAGCTGAAGTGTAAGTAAAGCAGCGTGTGCGCGCAATACTCTCCTCTCGCAACACTCCCACTTCTTAGCAGGGACAAAATACAATCAAAAATACAATCAAAGTTGCACTATATTGCCACCTAGTGGTGCAACTGGGTAACTACTACCTTACATGCATAATAACAACCTGTGTTATAGTAGTTTAAAGGTTACATATATTTTGCGGCTCCAGACACATTTTATTTTGTCGCAAAGGTTGCCGACCCCTGCTCTAGGCCCTCAAACTCCATGAGGACTCCCGCGCCGAAGCAAAGTGTTGCCGGCTATGCACCTGGTCATTCGCGACTGGAGGCTCAGGCTCCGGGGCAATGGCAGGCTCAGTCCCGGGCTCGCGTGCTGGTGCTTGTGTGGCAGAGTGCTCAGGCTCTGCGTCTGAATATGTGAAATGGCCAAATAGATTTACCGAAACATGACTCGAGAAACGATCAAGCAGCAACCAGCGCAGAGAGAGAGAGTCTGAGAGAGAATGCCACAAACATTTTGGCAGTGTGTGTGTGTGAAGCATTTTAAAGTGTCGGAGAAAGACACAGCACGGGACTTGACGCACGGAAGTAAATTTCCGAATGAAAGCGTCTTTACCGGTCAGTAACTTTTTAGTATATTCTGTGCATCCCGGCCATGAGTGCACCTTATGAGAGAACAGTCAGCTTTTGTGGGTGTAGTTTGGAGTAGAGACGTGAACTGATGTGGTTGTATATTTGATATTGAGTTGTATTGTATTTTATTGAAAATCAAGACAAATTATAAAAAGCACATTTTGACTATTGGCTTAAAATGGCTTAATAAAAAGAAGAAATGCAAAAAACCATGTTCGGTATTATTCGGCTTCGGCCAAGAATTTTCGTTTAGGTGCATCCCTAAAAAATTGTCCATTGCTCTCCAGCACCCACTCCACTAAGGAGGAGAAATCAGTGTGAACCGTCCGCTGGAAGGCGTGCCTTACATCGCTCGCTCAGGCCGTGGTGATAAAAATGTAGAGCAAGTGATCCAGGAAGTTGGTGTGAAAAAATTGCCGAGTGTGATTCTCCAGTGGACGGTCTCCCTCTAAGCTGGAAGCCATTACAGTAGAGGGGAGACAAAAAAAAGGAAAAAACTAAAGAGAGAAAAACATTGCCAAAATCTTATTTTGTCACGGGATGCTATATATCCAAAGCGCACGCATGATGAAGGAGTATATCAAAAACAGGTTTAAATAGTAAATCCACCAAAAAAAACAGGGCCAAACACATCACTTTAACATAAGTATAATACCAGACAGAGAACATATGAAAACACTGTTTAAATACACATGGTAAACAAAGGGAACTAATGAGCTAATCGGGGCGACAGGCAAACATAATGATCAATGAACGAACCAGAAACTGGGTCAAACTGAAACAGAACTCAAAACAGAATGAATAAACAGACAAACATGTTACAGTAAAAACACTATGATGCATGGATGATCTGCTAATGGATACAGTATACATGCAATACTATAGTAAAAATGCTAATAAATTTGATATTTGATAAACATTAAGAACTTGATGAGAAGTTGAAGTGCAGAATGATGTCAAAAATTGTTGATATGTACTGGTACATTAGTTTAATATATAGTTATCCTTAGGACTTACATATTTTAAAATGCTATTTCTAAGGATATCCATAAGAAAAAAGCCAAACAAATAAAATTTTGGATTCATGGAAACTTTTTACATTATTTTCATTACAATCTTAAATTTACAATGTTAAAAATATATTTTTAGATGTGTTATATAAACAAGTATGCTTTTCTTTTTTTTTATATTTTTTAACATTATAATATATGTTATTTCTGTTTGAGCAAATTCTTTTTTGGTGAAAAATGACCTGGACATGTTTTTGACAGACTTTCTAATATGCATGCCATTTATATTCAAAAAGACCATAAGGAACTTTTTCCTATCATTTCTGAAGTGAACAGATTTCAAGAAAAGGGACAAGAAAAAATTTCAGCATGTTACATCAGATTTGCTGCACTGTGGGATCAGGGGCATTTGCATTAAATTTGATAACAATTCATGTTTCACCTTATGTTTACCCGATATATGTCAGCCCTCACAAATGCAGTACTTATCCAATGATTCAGATCTTAGATTTAGCATACAACTAATCTAGCAATGCAACTTAATCTACTGGAATACTTTTTTTCTTACTAATCAACGGCTCATAATCAAGTATTATCAATTAATTAATTTAGTATTTACAGCCACATTTAGATTAAAAGCATTGTCAAATTATACTTTTAAAGGCTAGCAATATTCACAAAACCTTATAAAAATGACACATTTATAAAATGACACATTTATAAATGACTGTATCAATTAGGCAAAAAAGTCAGATCAAGGCTACCAGCTTTTTAAACATTGGGGGGACCAAACCATTTAGGTTGGGAGGGGTAGTCTCTGCCTGCTTTAGAAGTCGCAAAACATTTTGTCTCCGTTTTTATATGCGTTTCATCAGCATGATGCTGGACAGATGAGGATTTTATTCAAAAAGTCAGACTATAAAAAATATCGGGGGGTCTTATCTCCCTCAATGTCTGTGGTGGTTACGGCCCTGGTTCAGATCATCACATTTACATATGTTCTTTTGTGTTGATTGTTAAAAATGAAATACAAAAGAAAGAAATATTTTATAGGATTTGGGTTTTGTGTTATTGCCAGATTGTTTTGCAAATAGATCAAGCACAGCTATTTAAAATTGCATGAAATGTTTTAGGTAATGCACTTGATACTTCTTTTTAAACCGAGTGTCTGTGCCAATTATAGCTATTCAGATTGACAAGAGATTTTTGAGCATATAAATCAGGGACTGCAAGCACATTTACTTTATTTAAATTTCTTCTAGCAACACAAACAAGGCTAAAAATCCATCAGCACGGGGAAAACACTAAATAAATTCACAATAAATTCATCTAGCACCCCCACAAACATCTTCCCCACATACACCCACAGCTTGAGTCATACCTTCCTCCCTATGACTTATATACTATAATGTACAGCAGCATCTCTCAACGCTTATCCGAATAAATAATTGCCCAGGCTCCATCTCTCATGCTGCCTTGGGTAACAGCAGTGACACGACAGCACATGCATGTCATGAATATTATATAGCAAATAAACCAATGTCAATCAGTTTTGGAGTATTTTATGCTCTGCTCTGCAACACAAACACACTGGCTTTGCAACACATAAACAAACCAAACAAGACATTGTGTTTTCTCAGGAGGCTAGAGAAGCGTTTAAAGCACCAAATGATTTAACATCAAATTCTATTTTTAGTGGATCCATCCTACACCACATTGAGTGTAAATCCTGCTGCAGTCCTGCAATAAGATGGGCGAGATGGATAAATAAATAAAAAACAAAAAGGGGAAGCTGCTTACCTTGTTGTCTGCATCTCCTCATCCAAAGCCTGGAAAGGAACAGAAAGATAATACCGAAAGGAAAAAGCGCTTGGGTTTTAAAGCTCCCAAAGCTTCATTCCGCAGTCTGAGGTACATACAGGCACACACTCTCTCCCTCTCTCAATCGCTCTCGTTCTGTCTGTCTCATCGTTTCTCTCTCTCTCTCTCTCTCTCTCTCTCTCTCTCTCTCTCTCTCTCCCTCTCTCTCTCTCTCTCTTGCACAATGCCAGTATTCTGATATCATGTACGAAAAGGGAAGAAATCTGGACAGATTATGAGCAAATGGAAAACACAGTCATAGCCAGAATGCAGATATACAAAACCACACATGCCGCCCACTCCTATCTCCTCCCAGAGAGTATCTTAAGATGTAAGGAAAAATAGCAGATCGGGGAGAGGGCAAGAAAAAGAGGGTGAGAGAACAAATGTGAGAAACAAAGAAAAAGAAAACAGCTGGGCTCAAATTGATGGGATGAACAGGCACAACAGTTCTAACATCTACTGTGTGCTACAGCTACCCCTTCTTTCTGCTTCCTCTTCATGAATAATACAAGAGTAAGATAATGGCAGAGGAATTCACATTCTCTTTTATATTAAGTGTGCATCAATGACCAAGGGTTATACCCCCAGGCCTGCAGAAAGCACGTGATGCGATATAGGTTAGCAAATTCAGGCAGGTTTAACATTATATAGATGTATACAGTACAAAAAATGTACTATATAAGGTCCTTTTGCTATTTTTGTACACTCACTTATTAGCAAACTGAGGCATTGAGGTGGGGCTCAAGGGGCTGGGCTATTTAAGCAACATCCCAAAAGAAAGTGCTGTTGTACTAAATATCAGCACACAATTATATTAAAGGGCCGCAATCCCAGGTGTTTTCTGCAATATAAAAATAGTCAGTGGTATCCCCAGAATGTGTCTTTCAAGTTTCAGCTCAAAATACACGACATATATTTCATACAAGATGTTGAACATGACCATTTGTGGTTGCAATGGAAAACGCTCCGTTTTTGTGTGTGTCTCTTTAAATGCAAATGAGCTTCTGCTCCCCTCCCCGTATGCAAAATAGGAGGTTGAGGGCTACACATGTGTTTTATATAACCGTAACTACCTGCACTGCTCTCAGCGGGTCTCGATTGGTCCGGCATGGGAGTCGGGTGCTCTAACGAGGAGGATAAAGTGAAGTTTACACATTGCACAACAGTTAACTAGCTGGCCTCCGTTACATTTGGATGACATCAAGACAAGCAATATAGCGGAAAGTGCAATTACGTCAGTGATGCCCTTTCCAACCAAAACCATACACTAACTGCAATAAAAATCACCTTAATGCCTTGTTCATAAATACGAATTAAATGGAAAAGACAAAAACATATATAGAACAACATATGCTGACCATTTGCTGTATGAAATATTGGCCATTGATGATTAATCATGTGCATGCATATTACTAACAGGCATAAACTCGGATATAGGCATAAACATGCATTCAGAGTACTTGTATATGACAGACATTTATGTAAAGATCAGCAACCAGGTGTTATTACATTGTGATACACTTTCGGTGAAACCTCATTGTCTCACAAATGCGCACTCTGTTTCTATCTGCTCTAAGTATTGTCGCACTTAGGACATACGAGAAAAGACTGAACTCACTGAGAAAGACACTGCTATAACTTCCTTTTGTTGTAATGAATAAGCTTTACAGAAATGATGTCTTCTGAACCGATGGGCGTGATGCGTTTTATCCCTAACGTTACGACACAACACCTGTCTTTGGACCAATGTAAAGTCTCAGGATTATCATGGAGAGGCGAGGTCTCTGAGTCCCAACATCTTGACACAGGAGTGCTTGGTCCATTGCTATTTTCTGTATACATGACATCCCTAGGCTCTGTCTTTCGGAAACATGGCTTTTCCTATCACTGCTACGCGGATGACACACAACTCCACCTGTCTTTTCAGCCAGACGATCCGACAGTTTCTGCATGCATTTCAGCATGCCTAGCCGACATCTCGCTCTGGATGAAGGACCATCACCTGCAGCTGAACCTTGCAAAAACAGAACTGCTTGTAATCCCGGCTGACACAAAGACTCATCACAATTTCTCTATTCAACTGGGCTCATCAACCATCACACCTTCCAGAAAGGCCAGAAACCTGGGAGTGGTGATCGATGATCAGCTTAACTTCACAGATCAAGTTGCCAGCACCGCCCGGTCCTGTAGATTCATCCTCTACAATATTAGAAAAATGAGACCCTTCCTATCAGAGCATGCTACGCAAGTCCTAGTCCAGGCTCTTTTTCTGTCCAGACTGGACTACTGCAATGCGCTAATCGCTGGACTCCCAGCTTGCACAACCAAACCTCTACAGATGATCCAAAATGCAGCGGCAAGAGTGGTCTTCAATGAACCGAAGAGAGCACACGTCACTCCTCTCTTCATGAAGTTACATTGGCTCCCTATCGTGGCCCGCATCGAATCCAAGTCCTCCACTGGTTCGGCACCCCCTTATCTTCACTCGCTAATGCAGATGTATGTACCCGCCAGATCTCTGCGCTCTGCAAACAAACATCGTTTTGTGGTGCCATCCCAAAAAGGTAAAAAATCTATCTTACGAACGTTCTCCGGATCGGTTACACTTATGTGGAACGACCTGCCCGCGGCAACAAGATCTGCAGATTCTGTAGCCATCTTTAAGAATCGTCTGAAAATGCATCTCTTCCGTCAACACCTAACCGATCAGTTCTGACTTCCATTTCTCTTCTTCCTCTTCTTCTTCTTCTTCTTCTTCTTCGTTCTCAGAAAGGAGGGTTGCTAGATCTGCAGACCCTGAACAGGCACCTACTCAAGCTGCCCATCAGGATGCTATGCAGAAGCACATCTTGACGTCTACTGGATGTCAAGATGAGTTCATGGCAAATGACCTAAGCGACATTTACTTTCATGTCTCGGTCTCGGAGGTCGGGCATGTCAGTACAGAGTCCTCCCTTTCGGTCTGTCCCTTCCCACGAGTCTTCACGAAGATCGTGGAAGCCGCCCTCACTTTCCTCCGGAAGAGAGGTGTGCGGGCACTAAACTATCTCGGCGAGGCGCTCGTGAGATTTGTTATGTGCACACAGGGACTTAGTGCTCTGGCACGCAGAGAGATTGGGACTATAGGTCAACCGAGAAAGAGGCTCCGAGAATAAGAGGCTCTCCCCAGGAAGAGCATCCTCTTTTTCGGCATGGAGATCATCCTCTTTCTTGGTAAGGAACTTAACTCTGCAGAGTGCGCTTAGCCGTTGTTGAGCTGCCTGGTGCGTTCCAGGCAGTCAGCGGTCCCTCTGAAGAGGCTCCTGGGACAGATGCATCCTCGACGGTGGTGGTACCCCTCGGGTTGATGCACATGGGACTGCTCAAAACACTGGCTACAGAGTAAAGTTCTGAGGAAAGCGTGGCACACCGGCAGCAGGCGGATGGTGATTACGCCTCTCTGTCGATGCACCCTCACCCCTTGGTCTTAAGTGATACGTCACCCCCCGCCCGCGGGGGCACAGGAAGCCTGCGTCCGTGCGGGCTCCTGGAGACCTTTTCTCGGGAAGGCATGTCGACAGACACCTTCCCAGGCAATCTGAACCAGACAGCCCACGGCTCTCTCGTCAGTTGACGCCTTGTGGAGAGTGGCGACTCCACCTCTGCGCACTCCAGCTCTCGGGGTGCTGTTCGGGCAGGCTCAGGCGCCTCTTGAACACCACCCTTTCCCGCCTTGGCACTCCCTCCGATACCCCCCTTGGCACGGAGGCCCTGGCGCATAGCTGGCTGCGCGACAAGCGGAAGGATATCTTCCCCCCAGTGAACCTCATTGCACAGATCCTGTGCAAGGCCAGGGAAGAGGAGCATCATGTACTACTGGTTGCGCCCGACGGGCCCAACCAGACATGGTTCTCGGAGCTAATGCTCTTGACAACAACTCCCCCCTGACCAATTCCCCTGACGAAAGACCTGCTTTCTCGGGGGAAGGGCACGTTATGGCATCCCAGGCCAGACCTCTGGAGCCCCCATGTCTGGCCCCTGGACAGGATGAGAAGGTCCTGAGTTGGCTATCCCCCCTCCCTGTGGTGGAGCCATCACTCAGGCTTGGGCCCCTACCACCGGGGCCCCTTCTCATCCTGGTGCTCTTCTCGATGAGAAGACCCACGAAGATGCTCGATCGGTACAGCTGTTCCTAAGGGACTGGAAACTAAACCTCTCCCCCTCCACACTGAAAGTTAGTTACTCCACTACTAAAGATAGATTCAGAGATAACTTGCCGGAATTTAACCACTTGATAACCATACCAATCAATACAAAGTCGCTCGATGATATATACAGCGACATGGGCAAGATTTTCTATAACACATTAGAAACCTCTAACATAAGAAGTTAGAGAGAAAAGCATTGCACAATGGTACAAAAATACCACCCATGCCCTAAAAAGAGAAACGCTTAAACTGGAGCCCAAATGGAAACTAACTCAATTTGAGGTCTTCAGAATTGCCTGGAACGGGAGCACAAACTGTCATAAAAAGGCACTAAAAGCTGCAAAGGCTGAGCTCCTCTGGAACCTCACAGATAAACATTATTAATTAATGTTTAACTCTAGGCTATGTCCCAGGACCTTTTAAGCTGGCCGTCATTTAAGCCTCTCATCAAGAAACCTAATTTATATCCCAGTAAACTAGAAAATTATAGATCGATTTCAAACCTCCCGTACCTTTCTAAAATACAAGAAAAACTAGTGTCCACTTAGTTGTGCTCTTTCTTACAAAATAAAGACATGCATGAAAAATTTCAGTCTGGCCTTAGGCCACACCATAGCATAGAAACAATATCACTGAAACAATTTGTCCATTTAAATGGGAAATTATTGAAGTAAATCATGGATTGCCTCAACTATGTGTTTTAGGTCCTTTGCTATTCTCTATATACATGCTGCCCCTTGGTAACTTTATTAAAAAAAATGGCATCAGTTTCCACTGCTATGCAGATGATGATCAGTTATATATTTCATCCAGACCAGATGAAACCTCTCAACTATCCAAATTGGTAGAGTGCATCCAACACAAAACATTGGGTGACAAATCATTTCCTTCTTTTAAATTCAAATAAAAAATAAGTACTACGTATTGGACCAAAGACACGCAAGCAGAATATTTCGGATTATAACTTGCAAATAGATGGCTACAATGTTACCCCAGCAAATACAGTTAAAGTCATAGGTGTTATATTAGACAGCAATCTGTCATCTGAAAGTCACATCTCAAATGTCATTAAAACTGCTTTCTTCCATCTCAGAAATATAGCCAAACTACAAAATATTCTATGTGTCGCTGACGCAGAAAAGCTAATCCATGCATTTATGACCTCTAGACTCGACTACTGTAAGGCACTACTTAGTGGTTGTCCTGCATCATCAAAAAGCAAACTTTAATTAGTTCAAAAGGCAGCTCCTAGAGTGCTTACTAAATCTAGAAAATATGATCTTATAAAAGTACCACCTTTTATAAAATGAGTTGTTCCAGGTACCAACTAATGACAGCCATAGAAAATCACATGAATAAACACTCAAACTAATAGTAGAGGAGAGAATCTTTACCTGCCTCATGATTAAGTACACCTCGTCATCCAACACTATTTACCAGCTGTTTCAAGCCTGTTTATTGCCTTCTTTTCAAGTTAGTAAGCAGTAATAGTGGACACAAAACATAGTTGTGCACTGAAAACACGGCTCTGTAAATTACTCTTATAGTGCCGCCGGCCACTTTTCAGCGCCTCATGGATCGTATCCTCCGTCCTCATGCGACATATGCCGCTGCTTATCTAGACGATATTATCATCTATAGCAACGACTGGCAGCGGCATATGGAGCATCTGAGGGGTCACGGACAGGTGCGAGGTCACGGACAGGTGCGTCCCCAAATTAATAAAACTGCAGCAGTTGCAACCTGTCCGAGACCTAAGACCAAAAAGGAGGTGAGACAGTTCCTGGGGCTGGCGGGATATTATAGAAGGTTTGTGCCTAATTATTCGGAACTCACCAGCCCGCTGACTGATCTCACTAAAAAGGAAGCACCAGATCCGGTCCAGTGGACAAGGACACTGGACTGTTCGAGAGATTGGAGGATTCTTTCCAGAGACTGTGGATTATAGTATTGAAGTGATTATTTTGTGTGAGCGTGATTGACGCAACGCAAATAAAATAATAAAATAATAAAAGCCAGTAGTAGTCAAGCCGACCTCGTCCTCTTCCTTCCTTGCTTAGAACCTGTGTTACACAGACATTAAACACAGAATATTTAACACAGATGATAAATATACACATAAACAAGCAGAGAACAGCTGTATATAACACACAGATATATAGGTTTTAAGTAAGTCTGTCTTATTTACTTTCTATTAGACTCAAACTTTACTTCAGCGACTCGTCAAAGCGCTGTGTCAAAACAAAATTGCAACGCACGCTCGAGTAGATCTACCTCGAGTAGATGCAGATGCGTCTTGAAATAACGCTTTACAGCATTAACTACAACAGCTTTAAACAGCAGTTCAAGTGCAGAAATACATAAGAAGCTTAATTTACACGCAGCTTGTAGGAAAAGACAGTGAGACGCACAAGCGTCTGTCTGCTCCCGCTCTTTGTTTGAACTGCCTGTCATCATCGACTAAACATAAATAAGAAGTCATAAACTTGTTGGTGTTAAAAATTGAGTTTGATTTATTGAGGCTTTGCATAGTTGTAGGAAGAAGGACTTACTTATAATTAAAGTTTTCTCTGTTGTGGTGCATGTGTGTTCTGTGTTTTCTCAGTTGTGTCGTGTTGCTCCTCCTACTGTCTGCTTAACAGGTCTAGCAGTGCCACCTGATGTCTATTCCAGATCGTTAATGAGGTTACTTAGCCTGCGATCGCCAGACTGAAGATGAGAGATAAAGACTGGTGTTTTCTCCTGTTCAAAGCTGTCTGCGACAAGGTTTCAATGTTCACAGAAATGGGTGCAACACTGCTATGCTCTACAAGTGTGTAGGGTTTTGTTCTTTTTAAATGCATTTTCAAGATGATTATACTCATATATCTCAGTGGTGTAGAGACTGTTTTGGAAAGATGTTGAAAGGTTGCTCGAGACATACCCTCAGTTATGTGAAGTAGGGTTATGTCTTTTTGAAAGTATATCTGGTTGTAAAGTGTTTAAGCTATTTTGAGACCAGTGAAGTCTTGACCTAGTACGTGTGGTTGGATGTAGGCTTTGATCTTTTTTTTTTCCCCCTATATCATTATTGTCTGTAAATGTGCCTGAGGCTGAACTATGTTCCAATTTACCACTCAACTAATTTTATTATATATGTATTAAATACAAAGGAGGGGGTGCCACCTTTTGTTTTTTCTCCAAAATACCTTTCACCTGTTTTTATAGCAATGGAGTAAGGGTAGTGGTTTGTCTCTTCTCTTTTGTTGACAGATAGACTCCAAACCCCCAAGGAAGAACAACTTTGGTGTGTAATTTTGGCTGATCTCCCTCCTCAAGTTCTGTTTGACCGTGGACTTGTCAATAAAACCTTTGTTATACTTGAACCTTAAACCTGTGTGAAGCCTTGGGACCTGGATACCACAGTACTCCTCTCTCTCTACACTATGTTTGTTACATTCCTTAAACCCTAGACTAGTGGAAACGTAACACCGGTATTGCTGTTTTGTAATGTGTTCTATGCTGTGTTCTCTTCCTTGATTTCCTTGGCTGTTACTTTTATATTAAACCTGCGTGCATTTGGATCCTAGATGACTACCTCATCATTACAGGGGTAAAGTATTCTCATATGTAGCACATAAACTCTGGAATAGCCTTCCTGATACTATTCAAGGTTCAGACGCACTCTCCAAGTTTAAATCTAGAATAAAAACACATCTTTGTAGCCAAGCATTCACATAATGCTTACTATGCAATATTACAAATCAAATGCATATCATTATCTTCTACTTAGAAGTAGTGAACAGCAGCTACACTAATAAGTCTCTTTCTGCCTTCCTCCCATACCTCGGGATGGAGACAAGCAACTAGAGAGCAGCAGGTAGGGAGATGGGAGAAGCTTGGAGATCGCTACGCTTTGACATAGAGGTGAGTGCTTTTACATAAGGGAGACCAGACAATGTGGCAGAGGAAGAGTGGTGTTTAAGAAGTGTGCCGCGCGATGAGGTGAGGGGAATCAGGTGCGTGTGATTAGAACACCGGTGATTGAGATCAATGAGTGGGGTGATAGCCTGGCGTGGTTCATTGGCGGGGGACAGCACCCTCGTGTCAACAAGTTTCCCCCCAGTCTCCCTAAATCTGAAATCCTCTTACACAAAACCAACCAATTTTGGGTGCAATGCACAGTTTGTCCTGCAGTGGCAGTAATTGCATTTATAAGAATATTTTGTGCCAAGAGGAGATTACGCGAGCAAGACATACCTAATGTGAATCTACAAGGAAGAGAGTTCCTTAACATACAGGCAACACCAACTTTGTAAATATAATGAAAATACATGTCATGTTCACGTAGTAGGAAAAAAAAATTAAACTGTCCTATATTGTCTGGTGTTGTGTATTTAAAATATACAAACAACAGTCATGACTAGGAAAATAATAAAAAGATACCTGAGAAGAGATCAGGTGTAGCACCTTGAAAAAATCTAGGGCCCTATGAATTCTCCGGATGGAATTGCGGAATCCAGGCATAAAAACTTTGCTGTATAACACGGAATGTAGCAAATGTATTATTTCTTGATTGAACAGATAACAAAAATCGAATTATCCCTGCGTTCCATTCCAAAGCGATCATCCCTATGCCCTACTCCCTTTGAAGAGTGAAGCTCTTGGTGTGTAAACTTTAGAGGGGAAAACACAATTGTATCTCTTAACGTGTCAGTTTAAAATTAATTGGTGGGATTGAATGAGTCTCTGACTGTGGTCATACAGACCCCCCATGAACACCTCCCGGGTGTTCTGCTGCTTGGACATACCCTTGTTCTTGGGATGTGCCTGGTGATACTTTTGATGCAATGAAGGGTCTAGGATCTTGTTGGCTGCTCCCCCGAGATCTCTCCACTGGGCCGTAGTCCTACCAGTCAAACAAATATTGCATCTGGCACCCTCTTCTCCTTGAGTTCAGTATTTCCTTTACAAGATAGGCTGGAGATCAATTTATTTCCAAGGGCCGTAGAGGTTCAGTCTTTGAGGATGTGGGGCAAGGCACAGGGTAGACTGGTTTCAACAGGGACACGTGGAATGAAGGAAAAATGTGGTATTTAGCAGGAATCTCTAGTTCAGGGTTCCTCAAATCTTACCCTGGAGGGCCGGAGCACTACAGAGTTTTGCTCCAGCCCTGATCAAACACACCTGAGCAAGCTAATCAAGGTGTTCTGGATCAATAGAAAATCACAGGTAGGCAAGTTTGATCGGGGTTGGAGCTAAACTCTGCAGTGCTCCGGCCCTCCAGGGTAAGATTTGAGGAACCCTGCTCTAGTTTGTAGGTCACAGGGTTATACTTACCTGGGGATGAGCTTCCTGCTGTACTCATACCATACTCTGGAGGTAACCTGGGGCCCCCTTTCTTTACAATGTCCTCAGGTAGCCCATAGATTCTGAAGACGTGGTTGAATAAAGCATTAGGAGTTTCCATTGCTGTTGGATTGCCTTTGAGGGGAACCAGACGGCAGGCATTTGAGTGTCTATGGTTACTAAAATAGTGGTGAACCTGTTGGAATTAGGTAAATCAGTAATAAAGTCATCTGATATGTGTGACCAGGGTCTCTGAGAAATGGGTAGTGGTTCAAGTAAACCTGCCAGGATTTTTGTTGTGACTTTGAGTGGGCATAGACTGCACATGATCTAACATAGTTGGTCACATCCTGACTTAGTCTTGGCCACCAGAAAGCATTGTGAATTAATGTGATGGTGCGTTGTACAGTCGTGGCCAAAAGTATTGGCATTCACATAAATGCTGTGTTTTGCAAAGTTCCTGCTTAAGCTGTTGTGGTTTTTAGTCACATTGTTTATAGATTATTATGCGGAGTGATCAGACACATTTTAAATAATTGCAAAACAAAATGTTGTCAATGATGTCAATCTCATGTAGGAAACCTGTGGTCAATCCTCAAAAAGTGAGTGGATAAGCAGAAGCTCACAAATTGTGATCAACTTAATTCACTAAGGCAAGAAACCTCCGCCATCAGCCAAGGTTTGGCTCAGAAGCTAATATCCAGCATGCAAGAGCGAATTTGCATAGGTTATGAAAAACAAGGCCCAACACAATATTGACTCTTTGCATATATGATGTTTTTGCCAATAAATGCCTTTAAAACTTAAGATATCATAACTTGAGATATCCAGTGTACCATAAAAACATGTGGCAAAATAATCAATAAATACAGAAACAGCAAACATTGCTAAACACAAAATGTATGTCACTACAAACACTTTTGGCCACTACTGTGTCCAGTGCTGAGAGAGATATGAACCTACTGGGTTACTCATTGTCTGAGGGTGCATGGCACCGGGAGGACATTCTGGTGGAGCTGGATCAGTTTGTTGCTCATGCTGGATTTCCACCATTAAATCCCATCTGATGGGTGCTACTTTCACATTTGGTGGTAAGATGGCTTCTTGATGAAGGGGAGAACATGGTGGATCGTATCTTCTGGAAAGGGCATCCGGTTTGCTGTTTTTTATGTGACTGAATTGAAATCTTGTGAAGAACAATGACCAGCAAGCTTGTCTGGGGTTTAAACATATGGCACTCTTAATGAATACCAGATTCTTGTGGTCAGTGATTACTTGAAACGTATGTGTAGCCCCCTCCAGCCAGTGTCTCCAGTATTCTAAGGCTGCCATGATGGAAACGAGTTTATTTTATTATTGCTGGCATCATAATTTCTCTCTGGTGGTGTCAACTTACTGGAGCAAAATGCAAATGGGTACATGTCCTGGGGTGCCATGCCTCTGTGACAACACTGCTCCTATTCAACAATCTGAGGCATCCACTACAATAATGAATGGGAGACTGGGGTTTGTGTGTTTCAGAATATGGGCATTGGTGAACATGTTCTTTAGACTTACGAATTGGGATAATGCTGTGTCAGTTCAGTATAATTTATCTGGCTTGCCTTTCAAATGGGAGGACAACGGTGCTGAAGTTGCACTATAGTTTCTGATAAAACGGCAAACTCGAGTAATCTTTTTTGTTCTTTAATGAAGGCATGGCCATTCAGTCACTGCCTTGACTTTTCACCAATCCATCTCTATGCCTTGATGACTATGTTGTTCCCAAGGAAAGTGGTGGTGGTTGTATAGAACTCACACTTTTCTGCTTTTACATATGATTTTAAATGAATATGTTGTCACACGAGGACTGGAACACATGAACTGCATTAGTATTTCACTAGCTGTGTTCCGATTCATAGAGTTCCTACACAGTGTACACTGCTACCTTCTCCCTGAGCACAGAATATCCGTTGAAGTGGACAATAATTGCTCATTTGGAATGCCCTGCAACATCGTCAAAGAAAGACAACAGCAGATTATGATATAACAAGAATAAATATTATGATAGTTTAGGGTTAGTAATATACACATGGGATGCATTATATATTGAATCAGTAAAGTCATAAGGCTTTTGTTCATGTTTGTATTTATGACTGGTGCAGTTTTGTCTTTTCATATAATTGAAGCTCTACTGTTACTCTCTAGAAATATAAAAATATATTTTAATTTGGTCAGTTATGTGATGTGTAGTGTGGATTTCATCTTGTGTGCTTTTTCTCCCATATGGGCAGTCATATACATTTCTGAGATAAAAATAAAATAATAAAAAAGTTTCCCTTTTTAAGCTTAGTTTGTATAATAATAGCTAAATGAGTGAATACTCACACACATATGTAAACTCTAAATATGTAAATTGTAGAATAGAATATAACAGAGTGTCTATTTACACTGAGTACAAATAGCCCGCCTTCTTGGCAGAGACCATTTGCACTACCTCCACCCACCATTATGTGATTGGAATAGAGAAAGTGTAAGAACAATGCAATTTCAAACATTGACTCCAGTGGCATAAGGTGTAAAGTCTGTATAGCTTTGGCACTGGAGACCGGGGTTCTAATCCACCTCTTGCTGAAAATGCTCTCTTACCTTTTTCTTTCACATTACAGATCATAAGGGCATTTGTTGTCAATAAAATAAAAAAAATATTTTATTCATAAAGTTAAGGTTTATGGTAAGGTTACCAATAAGTTACCATTATTTTAATAATTTGTATAAATATAATGATTTACTATGTTTTAATGCATAATGTTTAATGCACAACAATGCTGAGTTGCAAATAGTAGCATTATCTGCCACTATTTATAAGTACCATTAGCATCTGACTACCATTTCTACTTAATCCAAAGAAAATACAGCTATTTACTGTTAGTGTAAACTGTAAATAGCTACTGCTATTTAAACTTAAAGAAAATAGCGACAGATGCAATTTACACTAAGTGTAAATAGCCTCTATTGGTATAGTGCAAATAGCCGCTGCCAAAATATAAATACAACAGTAAAATATACAAAAAAACCACATTTATTCATTATCTTAAATGTGATATAATAACAATGCTACAAAAAGTTAAATAACAAATTTACTTCAAACAAATCATTGTTTTAAAGATCATTTAAAATAATTAAATAAACTTTCACTATGTACAAAATGTATACGTCGACTCGTCTGTTGTTTTTCTGACTTGTGATGCGGCGTGCAATGACAGTTTGATAATTGTCCCACTCCATTTCCCTGAGCTATTTGCAGTGCCCTTCGAACTGAACATATCACTTAAGATGGCAGAAAACCCTGTGAAGTCTACCTGGATGTCAGATAACTTTTTAAACCTAAATGCAAAAAAATATGAAATCCTACTGGTTGCCCCTAAATCACTTAGCTTCTCTCAGAATAACATTTATATGATATCGATGATTTTTAGATTAGGCCCTCAAGAACTGTGGGAACTTGTGGAGTTTTGTTCGACTCTCTGTATGTTTTGACTCGCATATCAGTCAGATTGTTAAATAATGTTCCAACTGCGTAATATTGTTCGTATATGCCCTTCACTTAATTTTGGAGATGCTGAAACTGTTATCCATGCATGTATAGATTAGACTACTGCATTTTACCTGCCAAATACGGGTTTATTTACATAGTTGTATATTATTGTTATGATGACGACAAACCAGGCTGTGAAGCGGCTCCAAGTGCAGTGTGATTTAATTAAGAACAAACAAAGTAACATATAAACAATGAATAAATAAAGTATCAGTGAAAACCACAAAGAGAAATAGATCACAACCTAACATGTACAACAACTGACAAAGGACAACTGAATCACTGGGGTTTAAATACATAGAACTAATGATGATCTAACAAGAAAACAAGACACCTGGGAAACCAATCAAGGGGAACCAACAAACAAAACTGGGCAACAACTACATAGGACTTCAACTTGGGACAGGAAACAGGAAATAACTAAGTACAAACTTAAAGTCCACAACAAACAGGGGAAACACAGACGGATATGTGACAATTATAACCTTTTTTTATGGATTTTCCCATGTAGGCCTATGGTTCAAAGTATAACCTTACGCTTTTTCTCTAATCGGATATCTGTTAAAACTGGTGCATTTACATTTGGGCATCCGATCTTCTATTCCCGTGCAAAATGCAAATTATAAACTCTTTATTTCCGCTTAACTGAAATGGCAGGCACTGCTATTTTGCTTTATTTGCTTCTGCAAATGCAGTGGTGTCCAAAAAGGCGTGAGAAACACGGATCGCAACGTTTTCTTCTTCATTCCAAAGTGCTCAGGAGTTTGTGTTCATGGCGCCTGTCGTTGTTAAACAACCACAAGCCGTGTTTTCCAAGATGATGAGATTTCAGATGTTCAGACAGAGCATGTAAATGGTCACTAAAAGCAGTGAGTGTTTGTGTTTCACGCCTGCTTTGTCTCCGAGTGTAGAAGACATGCTAAACCAGATATGGATTTTTCTACATTTAAGGTCTCGGGCTGGTAATATAACAGGGAGTAAATTCATATAGGTTCATAAAATGCTATTAATATTGTAACAGATGTTGTGCAGAGTCATACACCATATAAACAAACTCTGATATTCTGATAAAAAGATCAGCCTCTTCTTTTAAATGAGGGTTGTTTCTGGCAACGACTAGAAATTTTATTCTCTGACAAATGGCATGGGAGCACTGCGAGTTTCATTTGACAGGAACACACACACTCTCTCTTCTCACATACAAACAGACTTGTCTTTCTGCCCCCTCACCGCCCACCTTTTTTGAAGCAGTTGCTAAGGTGATAGCAAAGACAGCATTTTCATCAGGCAATGAATGAAGGGAACATTTTTCACAAATAAAAATTGTGAATGCTGCTTAATAAAACAGGTAAAATGAAAAACATATATGTTTATCACTAGCTTTTATGGTTTTTAGACCACACGTCATACAAATTTAGATGAAATAGTCATACACACATCCTCATCTATGTTTGTTATAAAAAACTATGTTGATCTAGTTGGTAAATACAGTATCTGATCCATTTGTTATTGATATGATTATCCTTTCACACATAGGCCTACTGTTTCTTTTGCTTTGACATTTCAATGTCACATGCACTGAGACTACAGGAGCTTTATGAATACCACCAGTGCAACAACCTATGCATGTGTTCTGGATTGCAAAGTGACATGGTTCAGTTCTGCTTTCAATCTGGCTCTCCCATCATTGCAAATTATAATGTTATGGAAGCCCTGAACCACAACGTGAAAAAAATCATTGTGGGGAGAAAAATAAAAACAGTGTATTAGATCCTTCTTGAGTGATGTAAAACATTTCTTTTTTAATGTTCTTAACTAGTTTTAAACTTTTTTCCAATGTTCAAAACTTTTTTTGTTCTGTTCAAAGGTATTTTTTTGCTCTACAAAAGTGGAGTTGGTCTAAACAAGCGGCAGTTGCGGGCGCCTCTCGCTGTCCCGTTTGCCCATCTCCAGCTGCATAAGGCCAGCGGGCCGGTGGCTGACCACCGGTGCTGTGAATCTCGGCCGATGTGTGAACCCCCCCCAGAAAACGATAACTATATATGGTTTTGTTTGTACTACTGAAAGCAATAGAATGAATATAAAGCCACACACCGGTGCACAGCAGAGGCAGAGACGTGCAGTTGCAGAACAAATCGGCCACACCGCACACGTCAGATGCGTGTATTCACAGCATTGTTAAGGGCGTATGTTTATAAACAGACAGGAAAATAAACGATTGCGTCCTGCTGTCCATCACTCTCTCACCATAACCTGCAGAGACAAAGATACAATAAGTACATATCATGATACATGCTTATATTGTATGCATAATGTGAGGGGAAAACAATCACTGATGGTACACAGGCAGTCACGTTTCAGCTGAACCATTTGGGCTGCTAAGTGCTTACGCGACACGAAGGCTCTGCTCATGTGTGCAGTGTGAAACAGAACTACTACATCTACTCCTAATGCAACATTAGCCCATTTTAAATCTATTAACAAAATGTGGCCTTTGAATGATAATCAATGAATATGTTCTGTATCACATATGAATGTCCTTCCTCATAGTAACATTGAGCATAGCGAGGGCAGTACAGTAAAAAGACAACATATTTCAAGATCCAAAGTGAATTGGAGATAACGTCATCTGCTCTCAGTGAAAATGTCTGTAGGCATCGAACCTGAATGACTAAAAAATAGGTCAGAATGTACTGCATCATTATCATTGTAAGCACCCAAAGTTTGGTTACTGTGGTTCTTTGTTGTGTAATGCCACGCACATACACTAGAGGCTCTATGTAGCATTTTCCCTTATAGCAGGGTATGGTTGGAGAAGAAGAGACATTGTTTGGTGAAGGGAAAGCATGGAGTTCTATTGTTTCACCCAAGCTGCTCAGAGTCCAGAGTGAGGAACTATAGTTTCAAGCTCACTCAGAAGAATTCTTTATATGTTAATATTCTTCAATGTTTTCATTATGGAGGTACTATGCGGCTGTGTTAATGGGAACGTGAAAATATGTTCTGACGACAGTAATATCAAGGACTGACTTCACCAAGCACTTCAACACCCAGGACAATGGACCGGAAAAGGTTCCTCTTTCCATAACAAAGAATTTGTGCTTGGGGATATCAAGGACTAGGGACACCCTGGACAGTGGACTGCAAAAGGTTACTCTTTCCATATCAGAGACTTTGTGATTTGGGGAACTTTTGTGGACATGGGAGATATTGGGATTTCCAATTGGTTGGGTTGTATGGTGTATGCGAGATATGTTTTTCTATATAAAGAAAGTATTTAGCATTTTGTGTTTGGAGGTTATGTTTATGGAGACATGAACTTCCTTACATATTTGCTATTAATTTATTAGTAGGTTGGTCAGAGGTTCCCTCCATTAAAAATATTTTGTAGCAAATTTCACTAATTTTAGGAGATTGTTACATCATCATCATCTTCCTCTTCATCTTCACGAAGATCAAGCAATTCTAGTGTAGTAGCAGCACAATCTCGTACTAAAAGAGCATGTACAAAGGCAGCCTTCGCAAAATGGGTGATTGATATGCAGGTTGAGAAAGCATGTATTAAAACTACATTACATGCACTAAAGGAGAAGTATTGGAGGCTGATGCTGCTTCCGCAGACGCAGAAGTATTGGAGGCATTTGTTAAATCAGGTGAATCTGAAATGGGAGAAAGTCTTCCTCCATCAATGTTTCACCGTTCGCCCGGCAGTCCCCAATCGAAGGGCCTGTCCCCCTTGAGCGATTCGAGGCTATTTGACGCGTGTCGATTGGGTGGTGAGTGGGCCTCCCAATGGACTCCTAAACGTCCCCCCTGCAGCCTACGGGTGGGTGTCAGACCCCTGAGTAGGCTAGGCGCCTATGCCTCCCCCTTGATGCCCACTCCCACTGAGTGCATACGTATCCCCCTTTGCCGCCTTTACACGCTGGAGATCTGCCTGAAGCCCACCCGAAGCCACGGATGACACCCCGCGCCCTGGGGGCCCCGAGAATCATGTCTTCATGATGATGTACATTAAAGCTCATTGATGTGCTCCAGAAGCTTAAAAATGTTATGCACATTAGCTGCCTATGTCATGTCAAAGTGATATGAGTGGGATGTACATTAGCTACCTATGCGAGCCCTGTCATACAAGTTATGACTTGGATGCATTTTTAAAGATAAGATGCATCTATAACTTATTTGACCTGGCTCTCAGAGGTGGCTGGTGTAAAAAGCTAGTCAATGGTCTTTATTTGCTTTGACAATGAGTTACACAGGTAAAACCAAGTGTATAGGAGACACAATCCTTTACGATGTTGTACATTAAAGCTCATTGGTGTGCTCCAGAGACTTAAAACCAGTGAGTAAATTCACCATCTGTAAATTCTTATATCTGTAACTTATCTGACCAGGCCCTAATATGTGGCCAATGTACAAAGCCTGTAAGTGCCCTTTTTTACTTTAAATTAGTTACACATGTAAACCCAATAGTAGAGTGCACAGGAGACACAATCCTTTACGATGTTGTACTTTAAAGATCATTGGTGTGCTCCAGAGACTTAAAACCGGTGTGTACATTCGTCACCTATGTGATAGGTTATGAGTGGGATGAATTTTTGGACAGCCATTTTTTCGTGTACATCTGTAACTTATCTGATTGGGTCCTCAAAGGTAGATAATGGACAAGGCCATAGGAGATACAATCCTACATGATGATTGTAAATAGGAAAGCGGGACGAGAGACAAGGAGGCGGGGCCGGTGGCGTCAGCTGGGTATCAGCTGTGCGCACACCGGTGCCGCATATCTCACGGAGAAGATCAGGAGCATAAGAGGATGAGCGACAGGACTGCCAACGAGAGAGGACCAGGCCTGGACACTGTTAATGCTTAAATGTGTTCGTGTGGGCGGCATCAGTCCGTGAGGAGCTGCCGCCATGTTACTTTTGTTTGTTGTTTATTTAATTAAAGTTAGTTGTTAAATGTTCAACAGTTCCCGCCTCCTTCCTTTTATTGAACCTTGTTACAATGATATACTCTAAAGCTCATTGCTGTTCTTAAACGGCTTAAAACGTTGTGTACATTCGCCACATATGTGACATAGTGTGCTGTCATGTGGTGTAAGCTTAGCATTTATTACTAATCATTGTAATTGTAGCTTTAATGCGACAAGTTGTCTGTCTTTGCTCTTGGTTGGGGATGGAATTTCCTGAGCTGGTCAGTCAGTCCGCAGTCTCTTGCAGTAGGATGACACGCGCTTCTGCTTTTATGCTTTATCTTATTTAAACTCCAGCAGTAGAGTACATTAATTAGGCTTAACAATTAGGCACTATAACCAAAGACTCTGGGAAATACTTCAAAACTTTTGGAATACTCAGCAACCAGGATTTTCTTTAGGATAGTGGTCTACCAGCTTACTGCCGACAATTGAAGGGGCGCCACTTATAGGCGTACTGCTGCCCGGTGGTAGGGGCCCGAGCCTGAGTGATGGCTCCACCACAGGGAGGGGGTATAGCCAACTCAGGATCTTCTCGTCCTGTCCAGGGGCCAGACTTGGGGCTCCAGAGCCTGGGATGCCATAACGT
The DNA here is from genome assembly GCA_006030095.1 of Triplophysa siluroides. Classification (NCBI taxonomy): domain Eukaryota; kingdom Metazoa; phylum Chordata; class Actinopteri; order Cypriniformes; family Nemacheilidae; genus Triplophysa; species Triplophysa siluroides. The sequence goes on from VCII01000306.1 coordinate 228,822, forward strand.
GCCCTTCCCCCAAGAAAGCAGGTCCTTCGTCAGGGGAATCGGTCAGGGGGGAGTTGTTATCAAGAGCATTAGCTCCGAGAACCAAGTCGGGCGCAACCAGTAGTACTTGATGCTCCTCTTCCCTGACCTTGCACAGGATCTGTGCAATGAGGTTCACTGTGGGGAAGGTATCCTTCCGCTTGTCGCGCAGCCAGCTATATGCCAGGGCCTCCGTGCCGAGGGAAGTCTCGGAGGGAGTGCCAAGGCGGGAAATGGGTGGTGTTCAAAGAGGCGCCTGAGCCTGCCCGAACAGCACCCCGAAAGGTGGAGTCGCCACTCTACGCAAGGCGTCAACTGACGAGAAAGCCGTGGGCTGTCTGGTTCAGATTGCCTGGGATATGTGTGGCCCGCAGGGAGCAGATCACCTGCTGACTCCAAAGGGGGGGGGCGTCGGGCGAGTCGTTCGTATGCGCTACCCAGCACGTGTACAACTCTGCCAGCGCAGGCGGGGCCTCGTCCCCGATACTGCGTGCCCGTTGCACACTGCGCCCTCAGCCCTGCAGGAAGGTGTCTGTCGACATGCCTTCCTGAGAAAAGGTCTTCAGGAGGCCGCATGGACGCAGGCTTCCACACAGTGGGGTCGCGTGCCAGCGTATCACTTAAGACCAAGTGGTGAGGGTGCGTTGGCAGAGAGGCGTAATCAATACCCGTTGAACATCACGGCTAGAGGGACGAGGTAGCCGAGACTGATCATATCTCCTAGCCGTGTCGCGGTTTGGGCAAGTCTTGTCAGACTCCCAGGGACCGCCGCGGTTGCTGAAGGGTAGGTGGTCTCCTCCTTGACATTTTCTTCCGGGGGTCAGCTGAATGAGGGGGCTGCAGTTGGGGAACATCGAAGAGGACATGGTGCACGGAATCTCGACAGCCAGAGGGAGGGGGTAGAGTCCCGACAAGGGAGGATATGCTTGATACCGTCAGTCTGCTTTTTACTGATGAACTCGACAGTATCACCAAACAGACCCTCCTTGCGAGATGGGCGAGTCGAGAAGGCGTACCTTCTCGGTGTCACTCATCTATGCAAGGTTCAGCCAGAGGTGTGTCTCCCAGTCTCTCTGGGAGACACACGTAAGTGGTTTGGTGGCAGCGTGGATCTCCTACATAAGCGCTAGGTCGGTCTTGCAAGTTTGGGACTCCCTCCGCACCGTAGCGTGAAGAGAGGGGCAGCTTCCGCCCCCCCCTCCACGCCGTAGCGCGAAGAGAGGGGCAGCTTCCGCCCCCCCCTCCATGTCTCGATCTAGGAGGTCGGGCATGTCAGTACAGAGTCCTCCCTTTCGGTCTGTCCCTTTCCCACAAGTCTTCACGAAGATCATGGAAGTTGCCCTCACTCCCTCTGGGAGAGCGCTCGATGGGCCCAACCAGACTTGGTTCTCGGAGCTAATGCTCTTGATAACAACTCCCCCCTGACCGATTCCCCTGACGAAAGACCTGCTTTCTCGGGGGAAGGGCACGTTATGGCATCCCAGGCTCTGGAGCCCCAAGTCTGGCCCCTGGACAGGACGAGAAGATCCTGAGTTGGCTATACCCCCTCCCTGTGGTGGAGCCATCACTCAGGCTTGGGCCTCTACCACCGGGCAGCAGTACACCTATAAGTGGCACCCCTTCTCATCCTGGTGCTCTTCTCGATGAGAGGACCCACGGAGGTGCTCGATCGGAACAGACTGTTCCTAAGGGACTGGAGACTAAAACTCTCCCCCTCCACACTGAAAGTGTTTGCAGCGTCCGCTCATCACTACTCAGGTTGCGGAAGTCCCTAGGGCAGCACTACCTGATCAGTAGATCCCTAAGGGGCGCGTGAAGGCGGACTCACCTCGATCGCGCTCCGTACCCTCGTGGCGGGCTCAGGCCCTTCGAGCCCTCAGAGAGGCCGCTCTTCCTCATCACGATGAAGACGCTTCTCTTGTTGGCGTTCGTCTCCAAGAGTGTAGGGGACTTGCAAGCATTTTCCGTGTCCCCCGATTGCCTAAGATTAGGGTCCGGTAAGTCTCACGATATCTTGAGACCCCGACCCGGCCACGTGCCCAAAGTTCCCACCACCAGGTGGCGTACTTGCAGGTGCTCCTTATCAGGAAGCAAGACCCAACCCCACTCGTGTTGTGTCCAGCATGCCAGCTGCGCCTCTACTTGGACCGTACGCAGAGCTTAGGGCTCTGATCAGCTCTCTGTCTGTTTCGGAGGTCAGCAGGGAGCCTGTCTCCAAACAGAGATTGGCGCACCAGACCGTGGACGCCGTCACGACGGCATCCCGGTCCCAGTTGGCCCCAGCCAGGGGCGCCTCTCTGGCAGACATCTGCAGAGCTGCGGGTTGGGCTACGCCCAAACACCTTTACGACTCCGCGTAAACTGGTATCAGCCCGCGTCCTGCATGGCCACGTGTAGGACCGGCAGCTGGCTGGGCGTATGCCTGTAAAGACATCTTCCCACCCTCCAGCAGGTTGGGTCAGTGTGCTATCTGCCTCCCTTCTTCCCCACCACGTGGCTAAGAACAGGCATCCCATCCATCACCAAGCAAGCACCCCCTGGGGGTCGGCTGGGCAGAGCAGCCCTCCCCCTTAGGCAGGGACAACATATGAACTCCTCATGAATGGTTCCCACTCCTGGTAACCCATGACCTCCCTAGGTGGACCTCCACCTCGCGGTTAACTACTCAGTCCCCTACGGCGAGACCATGTCTATATCCACTATCTCCTCCCTCTTGGTATGAAGTAGCCTCTGCAGCGCATCCCTAATTAAGGAAGCTGCGCTCACCCGGTGAAACCCGATCCGGGCGGCCTCTCGCCAGTAAGAGAGATAAGGCCTCCGTCCGTGAAAGGTTACCGGTCAGGGCTCTCAGGCTCCTCAGAACACAGGTGAATGAAGGAAGCACGCCAGCTTCCTTTTATACAGACATCCGGAGGCGGAGCCTGGCATGCAAATTTCATTCGCCAATTTCATTGGCCTTTTTAAAAGTAGTCAGAGTTGATAGGTTCTCAAGGGCGAACCCCATCTGTCGGTTCGACACAACGTCTCGTTCCCTCCATCAGGGAACCGAGGTTACAGACGTAACCGAGACGTTTTGTTCACAAGTAATTTGTCTTGAAAAAATCCACCCTAATCAGTCACTTATTCAATCACAACGCTGTAGTAGCAGTCCATTGAACAAAAGACAACAAATTCATTGTCTGATTAAAATGCCGTGAATCCCCCCTTCTGTCCTGGGCCAGAGTATCCAGTTGTCTCTTTTCCGTTTAACTGTTATATGCGTCTAACAAAAACAACAAAGTAATAACTAAGGATGAAAGTACATAATGCAACACAAAAAAGGTAATTCTTATTTTAACAAATATTTCAATACATTCGTCTATCTATGGCACATGATTTACCGCTATCGTCTTTTGTTTCTATGAAATAGCGTATCTGTATGGTTAACTCTGATTGGCCAAGGCAGATGCCAGTTTAAATAGTCTGTAATTGTCAGGCTGAGGCCCGAACCCGGGTAGTTGGGATATCGATCAGACAAGCTACCACTGGGCCACAGGGTGTAGATGGAATCCAACACGCAGAGACATTCACGTAATAGAAATGTGTAAAGGTTTATTTCCACAAGAAAATAATAATCCTCAGGGCAAAAATAGAATCCACGGTGAGTATAACGAAAGTTCCCTTTCTGTCGGTCTCTCGACGTTGTGTCGAAGACGACAGATGGGGTTCGCCCTTGAGAACCAATCAACTCTGACTACTATAGAAAAGGCCAATGAAATTTGGCGAATGAAATTTGCATGCCGGGCTCCGCCCCCGGATGTCCGGTATAAAAGGAAGCCGGCGTGCAGTATTCACTCATCTTTTGTTCTTCAGAGCCCTCGCTCATGACTACGAACAAAAAGAATTCAACGAATTCTTCTTCTACTTCGCCGGATCTACGACGCAGAGCAGCGGATCGTCCCTTCCTGCAGCGACCTTCTCCTGGGCGTCTCGGCGGTTCCGGAGGTGATAGAGATTATTTCTAAAAGGTCCTTTTCAGGACTGAGCAATTTCCAGCGCGGCATGTCCCGCTGTTCTCTTGGGTGCGGCACCCTCATCGAGGAGGGGGATGGACACGATCGCTGCATTAGGTGTCTGGGCGTCCAGCACACTGAAGCAGCGTTCGTTGACACATCTGCCCGCGCACTGCGGGCGGATTGTCACTCAGAAGTTGCGGTCACGATGGGCTGTCTTCCTACGGGAGCCAGCCACCATTTCGTCTGCTACCCGGGCTGTGACATCTGTGGCTACGGCCCCGATGACCACCCACGTAGCAGCGTTAGTGATATGGGGAACTCTGCGAATGTAAACCCGCCAGCCAAGTGCTCACGGGCCGATCGCACCCCGATTCGCTCTTCTGAACGTTCCCCAACCGGTGGTGGCATACCGTTCGGATCCTCAGGCACGCACTCGGAAACGATGTGTGACGTAGATGAGATGTCGTTCGCAGCATCGGAGGGAGACTGGCATCCAACTCTGACGAATCCGAGCTCCCCCCCAGGGGGGGTCGAGCTCAGGAGGAAGCAGAAGTGATGTCAGCCATGCTAATCCGGGGATACGTGGTTCCTGGGGGGCGGAGCGCGGTGCAAACCGCGCCCACCCCGGGTGCCATTTGTTTCCCGGAGGTGCATGAGGAGCTGTGTAAAACTAGGAGCGCTCCACGGAGCGCTCCGGTCGAAACAGCTCCGGCTCCCTCACTTCCCTCGAGGGTGGGGCAGCCAAAGGCTACGTCGAGATCCCCCGGGTGGAACGTGCGGCTGCGGTGCATCTGTGCCGCAGACGGCTGCCGCCTGGGGAGAATCGGCCACGCCTACCGTCCAACGCGTGTAGGACTTCGACATCTATGGTGCCAAAGCCTTGCGCTGCCGCGGACCGGGCTGCCTCTAGGTAGCCCCCTCAATTTCGCGAGCAGTCCACATCGCCATCGGGCTAACAGGCTTGAGGAAACGGTTTCGCGGACGCCGCGCGGGGAAGACCCCGGATTTTTCGGGGGTCCGACGCCGGGGTCAACCGAAGGGGAGGCCGCCCCGAGCGGACCTGGGGCGAAAGCGCGCCCCCCCACCCGAGGGGGTCCGGACGGGAGACGCGCCAAGCGAACAGCCCCCCAGCCGCGCTTCGGCAGTCGACCAAAGTGTGGCGCCAAGCCCGTCCGCGGCCCAACTAAAGCCAATGGGGCTCGTCCCATTGGCGTAGTCCAGGGGTGGGCTGTTGGCGCTTCCCCCGGATGTCCGCGAACGTGATATTCATCCCACTACCAGACTATCTTTGGCAGGTGGTCCCGGGACCCCGTTTCCTCTCGCCGATTGGTCCCTCTTTTGGCGGGCGACGCCCCCTGACACTCCCCCCGTACCACCAAAGCACTATTTGTCCACTGACCAACTACTTTTGCCAAAGTGGTCAGGTGACCACGGGGGTCGACCCCCGCCCCCCCCCCGTACCACGGAAGCACTATTTGACCACTAACCAACTACTTTTGCCAAAGTTGTCAGGTGACCACGGGGGTCGACCCCTGCCCCCCCCCCCCCGTACCACGGGGGCACTATTTGACCACTTACAAACTAAATTTGGTCATGTCCACCTGCAGTTTATAGTAATGGGCCACACGTATTCAGTTGGTGGACACACTTTAGAAATCTATATATGCAATGAAGACCCTGTTAGTCTGTTGGTACACTTAAATAGACATGCATATGTTAGCAGCAACTCACAGAGTGCTTTATTTTGCTTAAAAAATGCATTTTTCTAAACGGAGAAATGTCCACCTGCAGTTTATTTTAAAGGGCCACACGTATTGAGTTGGTGGACACACTTTAGAATAATCTATATGCATTATGGACCCTGTTAGTCTGTTGGTACACTTTAATAGACATGCATATGTTAGCAGCAACTCACAGAATGCATATTTATGCTTAAAAAATGAAGTTCCATTCACACACACGTGTCCATTCATATAAGCTGCAGGTGGACACTTCCTGTATGACTTAGTAAAAAACGGAGAAATGTCCACCTGCAGTTTATTTTTAAGGGCACACATATTAAGTTGGTGGACACACTTTAGAATCATCTATATGCATTATGGACCCTGTTAGTCTGTTGGTACACTTTAATAGACATACATATGTTAGCAGCAACTCACAGAATGCATATTTATGCTTAAAAAATGAAGTTCCACGAACTCACTACACGTGGTCCATTCATATAAGCTGCAGGTGGACACTTCCTGTATGACTTAGTGAAAAACGGAGAAATGTCCACCTGCAGTTTATTTTAAAGGGCCACACGTATTAAGTTGGTGGACACACTTTAGAATCATCTATATGCATTATGGACCCTGTTAGTCTGTTGGTACACTTTAATAGACATACATATGTTAGCAGCAACTCCCAGAATGCATATTTATGCTTAAAAAATGAAGTTCCACGAACTCACTACACGTGGTCCATTCATATAAGCTGCAGGTGGACACTTCCTGTATGACTTAGTGAAAAACGGAGAAATGTCCACCTGCAGTTTATTTTTAAGGGCACACATATTAAGTTGGTGGACACACTTTAGAATCATCTATATGCATTATGGACCCTGTTAGTCTGTTGGTACACTTTAATAGACATACATATGTAAGCAGCAACTCACAGAATGCATATTTATGCTTAAAAAATGAAGTTCCACGAACTCACTACACGTGGTCCATTCAAATAAGCTGCAGGTGGACACTTCCTGTATGACTTAGTGAAAAACGGGGCAAATGTCCACCTGCAGTTTATGAGAATAGGCAACATGTATTAAGTTGGTGGACACACTTTAGAATCATCTATATGCATTATGGACCCTGTTAGTCTGTTGGTACACTTTAATAGACATACATATGTAAGCAGCAACTCACAGAATGCATATTTATGCTTAAAAAATGAAGTTCCCCGAACTCACCTACAAG